>LD363297.1:0-24776 GCA_001465055.1 Ptychodera flava
AACAATATCTAGTGATAAGGGCATCTTTGATAAATATAAAGGGCGATACAATACACCGCTAAAGGCAAGCGGCTACACCGAACAAATTGAATCCACCAAGACCAACCAATCAGCGAGGAGAAGCAATAACAGGAAGCGTCATATCACGTGGTTCAACCCCTCTTTCAGCAAGAACGTGGAAACAAACATCGGCAGGAAATTTCTCCAACTTGTCGATAAATATTTTCCAAAGGGGTCTAAACTTCACAAGATCTTCAACAGAAACACAATTAAAGTGAGTTATAGCTGTATAAGGTATATGGCAAGTATAATCAAATCGCACAATAAGAGGGTAATCTCCGGAGAACAGCGTAAGGACCAACCAGCTGATTGCAACTGCAGGGTTAAGTCAGCATGCCCCTTGAAGGGTAACTGTCAAGTCAAAGGCGTGGTGTACAAGGCTAACGTATCAACGGAGGGCAACGGAGAGAGGGTTTACATCGGCCTCACTGATAACACCTTCAAGACGCGCTACACTAATCACATGACGTTGTTCCGCAACGAGAGATACAAAAACCACACCGAGTTATCAAAATATGTATGGAACTTAAGAAATAAGGGACAAGACTTTGACATTTCATGGTCAATCATTGATAAAGCATTGAGCTACTCTAACATGAACAAGCGATGTAATCTTTGCATATCAGAAAAGCTGCATATTATCAATGCTGACAAATCTACACTGTTAAACAAACGCTCTGAGTTGGTTTCAAAATGTCGCCACCAAAACAAATATTATTTATCGAATTTTAACACTACCTACAAATAGAATGGTTCGTCCCGATCATATATGTAAGAGTGTCGAGCTAGAAATCCTTTCACTCTATCTGAGGATTGCAAGATGCATGAAACTTAAGTAATAGATATCATTACTTTGTACTTGAAGTAATCTGTTTATTTATAACGCTCTGCTTTTTGCATTGAGCATTGTAATTTCCCTCGAGGACATCTGTATACTTCAGTATATATATATATATATATATATATATATATATATATATATATATATATATATATATATATATATATATATATATATATATATATATATATATATATATTATACAATCTTTATCATTCTGGTCAATGTTTAGAGGTTTATATTTTCTGAACACTTCAGCATAAATACGTTTATGAACCTAGTACATGTTGACCTTAGGTTAAAGCCTCATATTGATATTCAAACCACATTTTATCACAATAAAGTTGCAATAAAGCAACAAATACAGATGAGAATTTGATCTTTTAGGCCCACTGAGGCTTAAGGTCAAAATTGCAATTCCATTTTTATGAATTATCTTTATTTGTGATAAAATATGGATTATCAATTAGGTGAAAAAGATTGCTATGTTTGAGACATGATCAGAGTTTGATTTTGTGGTATCTTTGAAATCAACCTAAAATCAACTTTGGGACAGTCACCCTTCGAGTACGATATATGTGATGAAGACAGCTGTAGAAGAATGAAATGTATTTCAGTGGCAACATCTTTAACTAGCCGCTTTGAAGTCTTAAAAGCCAACAAACGTTAATATTTTTAGTCTTACTAGTAGGCACACAATTCTGTAGTCTATGAACTATCCTTTTCCCAAAATGTATTATTGGGTTTAATTTGGCCTCATTAATTTTATAAAACATTAAAGTACCATGACAACTGCACCATTAGTTGGACACACATGAACGGCGTTTGATTTCATCACCACATTTGACATATCAGACATTGATATTTGTAAACTTTACAGCCAAGGCTCAGGTAACGCCCTAACGCTAAAATGTCTTAAAATTTATTTTCTTACCAACGAGAGATACATGTAATAATGACTTTAAGGCCGCGTTCAAAAAAGTGGTGGGGGGGGGGTGGTGGAGGAATTCAGTCGAGGGGGGACTTGAAAGTTTTGCTCTGCCTACAAGAGGGGACCTGGAAATATTTTGACTCCCAACATTTGGTGTCGTCCAATGGTTCTAATGTTAGTAATAAATAAACAAAATCTAGAACTGTTTTGTTATATTTCATGTCTTTAATCTCGAAAAAGTCTAAAAATGTATGAATGCCATTTTATTTTCATAGAACAATTTGGCCGTGTAATGGGGCAGGAGCTACAACTGTTGATAATTTTTCAATATTTATATGCAATGTATCAAACACAGTTTCTTGGTGTCTCTCTACAGCATGCTGCTGAAGAACACAATATTCAGTTTGTCAACAAAGCCCGTTTGTCTAAATATTGGTGATAATTGAATGATGCAAATGCACGGTACACGTATGCTGTGTTGGCAATCTGAATGCAGGACTGCCTAACATGCTGTAGGGAGTAGAAGAAGAACGCAATTGTATAAACTGAACAAAAGTATTGTCAAAATAAAAAGTTAATACAACTACTGCCCTACTACTACATACTGGCAGTGACAGTGATACATGTAGCTCTGACTCTGATTTAGTTTAAGAAGAGTTTCGGTCATAGGACACTCAATTGACAGTGAGACATACATCTACTTGTAAACAAGATCCAGCAAGAGAGCAACACATAGAAGACTAGGCGACTAACAATTACCATGGTTTTTTGAATTCTGGCCTATGGAAACAATCAAATACGGGTAGTTTTCAATCGGATTCGAACCCACAACATACGGCATCAGTCGCCTAGCGGAGAGGCAACAGAGAGAACCGCTCGGTTAAATCTCCACTCTCAAAAAAGAGTGGTTCAATAGCCGGCTAAGTTGTTACATATTTGAGAGAAAAAAGATGGGGTCACCATACTTGATCTTACACAAATGTACGATGAAAAGTCAGTTTTTCTAAAATCACTTAAAATCAATATGTAAAACCATTCATTTCAAGTTCATGCAATGAATGAAATTTTCACATCTCATTGTACCAATAACACAAAAGTTAAACTTTGAACAGCAAAGACTCTAAAACACAATTGGAACTATTTTGTGATTACAGGATGAACAGTAAAAGTCACAGAATATGCTCCCTACGAGAGGTTTTACACAAAGCATTTAGTAATTATCAATTTTTCTAGTGAAAATATCAAAACTGTAATTATCGAATTAAATGTTAAAGTAGTATAAAAAATTGTAGTATTTAAAGCCATCTGCTTTTCAAAAATTGTAAATTTATCCTGTTTGACATTTTTTGAAGGATAACTCATCTCATTGATACATATTCTTGAAAATGTCAAGATAAAAGGTCAAAAGTTGATGATTGCTGTAAGGTTTAGAGGACCTGGTTGTATTTGAAAGTTTCGGGATCATATCTGATTGTTCTTTACTATTTCAAAGTGCCTCTCTAGGCCAGTCCTTAAAAAATGTTTAGGGGTCATATCTAAGTGGCCCCCTTTAAAAGATTAAGGGACACATCAGGGTGGTCCCCGAAAGTTTCTAGGACTCATCTACGTGGTCCCTGAAAGTTTCAAGGTCAAGTCAGTGTGGTCTTTAAAAGATTTAGGGTCTCCTCAGAATGGTCCCTGAAAGCTGCAAAGACGTCTCTGTACAGTCCCTGAAAATTCCGGACAAAAACTGTTGGTTCCTACCGTTAATATTTTAAGATTTCAACAGACAGATGATATTAATCACTTTTCTATGCATCTACCAAAAATAGTTCATTTTTAATAGAAGGGCTGAAATAGTTCAGTGATTTTTTAAAGATTTCCAGCATTAATTAGCACTCTCACAAGAAAGGGGTAGTTTTACCAAATTTACAAGGTCTCATTTCCTTGTATATGAAATAAATAAATGTTCAAGGCATTTTCTTAACATCTACCAAATCATTTGAAAGAGAGATCACCGAAAAAACATACACCACAGCAGAACTGATTTGGGTAGAGGTAGAAGGCCATTTTACCATCGAAAATTTAAAATTGTATCATGCATTGTTTGGTGAGAATAGCAAATGCCTACAAATCAACCTTTGAAAGGGAATTTGTATTTTGACTTAAACCTAAACAAAATCGACAAATCAGTTACATTTAATGGGTTCTCCTTTCCTGAGAGTGCGAAAAGCTAGACAAAAGTGTAAAATTTAATAGAGATGTATTTGATGATTGTGCAATTATCAATAATTTATGAAATTTGCCGTCGTCTTCACACAAAAACACAGTTAGATTGATTATTTTTGAATAGATTATAACAAAATGGTCAGGATCTTATAATCACAAAATAGTTCAAATAGTGTTCTTATTTAAATGGAAAAACATGTGACTAAATGGAATCTTTTATATTTTTATCAAATTTGCCATTATTACACCAAAAATTTCTGTAATTAAAACATTAATTTCATGGAATCTTTAAACCGTCCAGTATTGTCAATTTTGTAAAACATTTTATAAGTGGCATCTAAGTTGTATGTGGCTTGTACTTTTGAAAAAATTCCGTAGGTCACTGTGCTCACTTTTTCTCAATTTGGTTAAACGTAGCTAGGAATACACAATTTTCATACTCTCTCATGACTGTAATTTTGTGTGCTTTTCAGCTGGTGCCATTGAACTGGCTAGAGTTGGATAAACTCAAGTCTGCTTAGACTGAGAAATCCAAAAAGTTCACGGATGCATTTAAAAATGAATCAATTTAAGAACTTGCCTTAGGTATATGGCTCTACAACCTGCTGATAAGAGGTAGTGTTGAACATCTGCGTGCAGAACAACACGATACATGTTTATTTTTTACTCTGCGTGCATTCCTAATAAATATGCGGCTGTACGGTAATTGGGGGGGGGGACTTGACAATTTTTGAGGGTATTGAGGGGGACTTGAACGTTTGTGAGGGTATTGAGGGTAATAAGTTTTCAATCGCGATTCCTCCAGCCCCCCCCCCCCATTTTTTTGAACGCGGCCTAAATGCACTATCCTAGTTTCCAGCTATCTGATAATTTGCAATCAGTTCAGGCCTCACTGTATCGATCCATGCATGTGTTGTATACGCAGTGTTCTCCCCAGAGCTATTATAGAGTGGTGGCCGCCACTCTATAATTTTTGGTAAACAATAGAAACTCATTAACATAACAATTACATTTATTGTTATGCAAATTAGCCGCCACTCTATCAGAAAATCCTGGGGAGATCACTGTGTATACGGCATATAACTTATTGGGATTTACAACTTAAAATCTCTAGAGACAGTCGCTTTTGGTGCGATACATGATGAGGGGCGTTGTTTGCATACTTTCTATTAGTGGTCGTCGCCTTGTATCGAACCTAAAGTGATTGTGCCTTTACTGCATGTTTCTGAGGCTTAACAACAATTTCTATGGCAGGCCTAAATATGTTATTGTATTACATTTTTGTAAGCTTAAAGGATTAAAAAGCGAAAGTAGAAATAAGTCATCATTTGTACAAAAGTGACAATTTTTGTCAAAATTGCAGTCATCACGGAAGTTTACCCAGTTTATATTTGAAACCTAGAGAAAAAGTGTTTTTCTTTGCGAACATGCTTTTGTTGCACTTTTTAAGCATCAATGATCTTGTGTGGAATTTGGTAAACATGGCTGACTTTGGTATTTCACTATGTATTTGGTATCCGGCATTGCACAGTTTGAGGTAAAGTCAAAATCAATACTAGCTTGCAGATAATGTATGTTACCTTTTCTTCATAAACATTACCTTCGTTTTAATCACAGTACAGTATCATTGCAGACAGAATAACAATTGTTCGTATGTAACGCATAATGTTAAATCACAACATTGAACGATGTTTGAATATGTTTAACTCATGGAGTAAATTTCCTTTGGTCACAGGTGAAATATCTTTTACAAGAAGTTACTATTCATCATTTTAGCATTGTATTCTTAAAAGGGTAATATATTTTAAGGAAACAAACCTGTTAAAGGCGAAAATTTCACTAAAATTATCAATTTCTTTTCAAAATTATGACAATCTTTTTAACTTTTGGATGACTTAACGGATTATGACCCGATGGGCATTTTTATCATTATCAAAGTTCTATTTGGAAACTGTATTTAAAAAATAATGATCTTAAAACTTTCAGTTGTAGTAAATTTAATTTACAGACACCAGGTTTTATATTTCATGACAACAACTCCATGCCAACACCCAATTATCTGACGTGGGCATGCACTGGAGAAGCTACAGCGTCATCGGCGGTATTTTTAATCCTTTCAGTTTCTCCTTTTTGTTATCGTTTCAGATACCTTCAGGAGAATTAAAGATCGTTGTACCAAAATCATTCCCGAGGGAATAAAAGAAGAGTGTAAATCACCATTTAAGCTGTTCAATGCGTTAATTGAAAGAAATCACATGTCTGAGGATAACACCATGTGGTTTGAATGGATATTAAAGCAAGTGGGAAGAAATGATTTGGCAAAAAAAGTGGAACAGTTCACAAAAGACAGATCTTTGGGTATGTTATTGAAGTTCACAACAGTATGTCCTTCACTTTTTCTAGGCAAACCTCCATATGTAATTGACCTCGCCCCGTGCATTATGTTGATTATCGCCTATTATGGGCCGGGAGAGGATATATACATTGCATAAGTAATACTAAAGTAATAATGTACCCCGTCTGGTCACAACCCCTCGCGTCCGATAATAGACACGAAAGGAAACTTTTTACGGCATAAAATACAAGGCGAAGCCTAGTTCATTATGGAGTGCAAAGTTTGCTTGAGTCCATTATTGGAGGGGGTACAGTATTGTTATTATTCTATAGATTTGGCAATGCAAGTGAATTTGTAGGTGTTGAAAACGAATTATAGAGTAAGTTCAAACTTAGCTTGAAGGGAGTGAACATCGTCTGGCATAATCGGCCCTTAATTTGTATACTGTATACATTTACACACTCCACACTGCACTTTACACTTAGGCTCAAGGGAAAAAAATATGAGCAGTATATTCGTAGTTCGATATGGAAATAAAACAGTTATAATTTTGTACGACATCGTATCATTCAAACAGCTGAAACACACGAAATGCTAGGCAAACAAAAAGAGGAATATGAATATCGACATCAACGCCTGTTGAAGTGAGCTTCATGTTATCCGGTGGTCGATACGATCATTATATTCTCTAGTAGCAAAGCATTCAATTACAATCATATCAACAGAGTTGAACAATATCATTTAAATGTTAAAGTTCATGAATAATTGTGTTAATAAATTTAATTATTCGATGGCTTCTTGAGCAGAGGCTTTGTATTTTGGCAAGCGGGATATGTCGACGTAAATGGATGCTTGAAAGGTTCAGTTGACAAACATATTGACGAGGCTTTGTTGGTAACTTGGCGAAAGCCATGCTGATATTTGTCGCAAATGTAAAATCGGTGTATCAGAAAGAGGTAGGCAAGATGTAAGTTCAATTAAAAATCAATGGTAGTCATTATTGTTGGGCGTAGCTTATCTTGGACCCAGACTTCGACTAGCTTCGGTATCATTTTCGTAGACGCTACTGGACAATCTTGATGACAGCTGCCGTTGTTGGCCAATTAACAGCGGGTTATAGTAGATTTTCATGCTTGACTCGTTAAGGCAAAGTTCACAAGTTGCGGTAGGGGGGGGGGCTTGAGGAATAGCGATTGAAATCTTAATTGTTTCAGATCCCCCTCATTACCCGCAAAAATTTCCAAGTCCTCATAGTCCGTGGGCTAGAGGGGGTCTACGTGCACCCCCACAGGATAACAAACCTGTATTTTTCAGAACCCTTAAGATCCCTACAATACGAAATGGAATTTTAACAGAAAAAATATAGGGACACAATAGCTGTTATGGTCATGTTTTGAAGGGTACCGCAAAATCACCATTTTCCAAGCCAAATGCATTTTCGTCAAATCTGTCTTTTTGTAAGTCATGTGCTGAGCTCATTTTTTAACATAACCTCACTTGTTTGGTATCATTAGAAAGGGAATTTATTCTTCTTTAAGATGAAATATTGCATTTGTCAAATATAACCAAAACTTACCCCTTACCCCAAAATTTAACATTACAAATTACAGAAAATCTCAAATTCTACCAATTTTTTAGCTAGGCATAATAAAAAATGCAATGCTTTGTCTGAAATCTGTTTTACTTGATACAAGGACATGTCCGAAATATGAAATAGACTTTTAAAAGAAAAAATATTGGGAATCAACAGCTGTAACAGTCATATTTTGAAGGGTATCGCAAAATAACAGTGTTGCAGATTTGCATGCATTTTTGTTAAAACTGTTTTCTTATAAGTTATCTGCTGAGCTTGTTTTTGAATATAACCTAGCTTGTTAGGTATTGTTAGAAAGATAATTTACTAATCTTTAGAATGACATATTGTAACATGCAATATCTTCTATAGTTTTCATGATATATAACCAAAACTGACCCTATACACCAAAGTTTACATTGAAAATTTCAGCCATAGCTAAAACCAAATTCTACCATTTCTTTACCTAGACATATAAAATCTGGCCGTTTTTGCTATTAAACCTGTTTTATTTAGTACAAAAACATGTAAGGAATATGAAATAGACTTTTAACAGAAAGAATATAGGGATTCTACGGCTGTAAGAGGCATATATTGTGGAGTACTGCAAAATCACAGCAGTGCAGACTCATATGTGTTTTGCTAGCTTTGTCCCATTGTAGGTCATCTGCTGCTCTCATTTTATTACATAACCATGTTTATTTGGTACCATTGAGATGCTAATTTACTAGTTTTTAAAATGACATATTGTTATATGCTATATCTTATATAGTTTTCATGGAATATGACGAAAACTTACCACAAACCATACCACAAAGTTTATATCGAAAATTACTTTCGTAGCTATCGTCAAATTCTACCAATTTTCTAGCTAGACATAACAAATAAGGCAATGCCTTATATGAAATCTTTTTATTTGGTACGGGGGAATGTCAGATATATGAAATAGTCTTTAAACAGAATATATATTGACACTCTACAGCTGTAACAGTCATATTTTGAAGGGTCTCGCAAAATCACAGTATTGCCAAGTCGCTTGCTTTATTGTTAAATCTGTCTTCTTAAAAGTCATCTGTTGAGCTTGATTTTAGACATAACCTGGCTTGTTAGGTATCAATAGAAAGGTAATTTACTAATTTTTAAAATGACATATTGTAATATGCAATGTCTTGTTTAGGTTTCATGAAATAGGACCAAAGCTTACCCAATACCCCAAGGTTTACACAGCAAATTACTGCAAATATGAAACTCTACCATTTTTTACAATTTATTAACTTTATATACCAAAGGCAATGCTTGTATGCAATCTATGAAATATGTGTTTTTGTTAAAAAGTATGTTTCAAATATGAAATTAACTTTTAACAGGAACATAATATGATTTTGTAGCCTTTTGGATCATATTTGGAAGGGTACCCAGGTATCAGGGCAAATTTGCCGAAACACATACATTTGCAATATATGGGTTCCCCCTCCAAAAAAGATCCAAATGGCTACTAAATTGTATCATCTTCCCGTTAAAAGTTAATTTTATACTTTTGAAATACTTTTGTAACAAATAAATCAGATTTTAAACAAGAATTGCCTTTTGTATTATGTGTAGCAAAAAATGGTAGAATTCAAGATAAGCTGTAATTTGCGATTTGAACGTTTTGGGTATGGGGTAAAGTTTGACCATATTCCAGGAAAACTATGAACGACATTGTATATTACAATATGTCATCTTATAGAAGAATAAGTTTCCTTACTAATGATACCTCACAAGCTAGGTTGTGTCACAAAATAAGTTCAGCAGATGACTTACAAGAAGAAGAATTTAACAAAAAAGGTGCCAGTTTGCGGTACTGCGATTTTGCATTTCCCTTCAAAGTATGGTTGTTACAACTATACAGTCCAAATATTTTTTCTGTTAAAAGTCTATTTCACATTTCTGACATGATCCAGTACCATATACAACAGATTTAATACCGAAACAGAGATATTTTTATCATGTCTAGCTAAAAATTCACGGAATTTCATCACGTTATCTATGAAAGTACTTTCAATATAAACCTTGGGGTATTGGGTACGTTTTGGTCATATTCCATGAAAAATATACAAGATATTGCCTGTTACAATATGTCATTGTAAACACTATTTAATTAACTTTTCAATGATACTAAACAAACCCGGTTATAATCAATAACAAGCGCATTAGACGACTTATAAGATGTGAGAGTTAACAAAAACGCATGCGAAACAGGAATTTTGAGATTTTGCTGTACCCTTCAAATTACAGCTGTTACAGCTATAGAATCCCAATATTTTTTCTGTTAAAAGTTCATTTCATATTTCTGATATGGCCAAGTACAAAATAAAACAGATTTCATACAAAAAATTGCCTAATTTTTTATGTCTGCGTTAAAAATTGCTTGAATTTGACATTAGCTATGACAGTAGTTTTCGATGTAAATTTTGGGTTATGGGGTAAGTTTTGGTCATATTTAATAAAAATCTGTACAAGATATTGCATGTTACAATATGTCATTTTAATGACTAGTAAATAATCTTACTAATGATACCTAACAACTTACATTATATTCTATAAGAAACTCAGCAGATGACTTAAAGGACGATAGATTCAACAAAAATGCACGCAAGTCAGGAATACTGAGATTTTGCTGTACCCTTCAAAATCTGACCGTTACAACTACAGAATTCCAATCTTTTTTCTGTTAAAAGTCTATTTTATACTTTTGACATGACCCATTACCGAATAAAATAGATTTCATACAAATAAATGCCGGAATTTATATGTCTAGGTAAAGAAAATGGTAGAATTTGATTTCAGCTATGACTGAAATTTTCAATGTAAATTTTGGGGTATGGGGTAAGTTTTGGTCATATTTCATGAAAACTATTGCATGTTACAATATGTCATTCTAAGAAATAGTAAATTATCGTTCTAATGATACCTAACAAGCCAGGTTATATTCGAAAATAAGCTCAGCAGATAACTTATAAGAAGACAATTTTAACAAAAATGCACGCAAATCTGCAACACTGTTATTTTGCGGTACCCTTCAAAATATGACTGTTACAGCTCTAGATTCCCAATATTTTTTCTGTTGAAAGTCTATTTCATATTTCTGACATGTCCCTGTACCAAATAAAACAGGTTTAATAGCAAAAACGGCCATATTTTTTGTTTCTAGCTAAACAATTGATAGAATTTGGTTTAAGCTATGACTGAAATTTTCAATGAAAACTTTGGGGTATGGGGTAAGTTTTGGTTATATATCATGAAAACTATAGAAGATATTGCATGTTACAATATGTCATTCTAAAGATTAGTAAATTATCTTTCTAAAAATACCTAACAAGCTATGTTATATTCAAAAACAAGCTCAGCAGATAACTTATAAGAAGACAGTTTTAACAAATGCATGCAAATCTGCTACACTATGATTTTGTGGTACCCTTCAAAATATGACTGTTACAGATGTAGATTCCCAATATTTTTTCTTCTAAAAGTCTATTTCATATTTCTTACATGTCCCTGTACCAAATAAAACAGATTTAATAGCGAAAACGGCCAGATTTTTTTGTTTCTAGCTAAACAATTGATAGAATTTGGTTTAAGCTATGACTGAAATTTTCAATGTAAACTTTGGGGTATTGGGTAAGTTTTGGTTATATATCATGAAAACTATAGAAGATATTGCATGTTACAATATGTCATTCTAAAGATTAGTAAATTATCTTTCTAAAAATACCTAACAAGCTATGTTATATTCAAAAACAAGCTCAGCAGGTAAACTTATAAGAAGACACATTCCAACTTTTCCCCACACAGAAACTGGGCACTTTGGATTATTCATACCTATCTTAATCCTTCTGTTCGTAATGTTTATGTCGTAAACACATCTATCGCACACTTTAAACACCTTTCCCTGGTTCTTGAACCCGGTTGGTCAAAATTGGCTGTTCTGGCCTTTTTGATCACCCCTCTTAAAATGCTTGGATAGTTGACTTGAAAAACAATTAACATTAAAAGTTTCATTAGCAATTAAGCCAAACACCGGAGACATCATGAGACACGAACAATCGCAACAACACCAATTCAAAGAAAAGTCAAATTAGACTCCACGAACAGCAAAAATTACAAAAACCTGAAAGCTATCTGAAGCTGCTAAACTCGCACTTCTAGAGATACCCTTTCAAGAATCGCGATAAACCAGCTTGCAAACAGTAGACAAATTACCATAAAAAACCTTCGACAAGGGTCGGGTTTTGTCTTCGTCAACACAAAAGATTACGTACACGAATGCGAAAGGCAATTACGCAACACTAAAGTATTATACACAACTAGCCAGTGACGACACAGAACAAACAGTAAACAAAGTACACGAACTATTAAACAAAATGTACGAGAACAAACACATCGATCATGATACTTGTATCTTGATCAAGAAAACATAAAAGTCGTACCCCGCAGTGGTACTTATTGCCTAAAAATTCACAAACCTCGGCAAAATTCTAAAAGACACACTATTCAAAACAAAATTAACTGAAGTAAAGAAACATTGAACAAACAAACTGAACCACCAACGAGAACTCACAACGAGACCCAAACATTAATATACTTGCCTCGCTACTCGAAGAGCAAGACCACTAAAATGCATTAAAATAATTTTTCACAGACACAAACTAAGGAAAGAATCTACACTGCGACTGATGAGAAACCACTCTCGGGTTTCGAAACGCAAGCGTCAAAGGGCCACTCTATCAACTCTGTAACACAATAGGTCCGACTGCGTCTCGCCATAAGCTTTCCCCACACAAACAAAACATTACCGTACACACTGACCCAAACTTCCCTACAAATATTCGAGGCGAAACAAACATTTTTGTTAACACAAACAATCGGATAAGAATGTAGGAACAAATTTTTGAAACGAATCAAACACAAACTAGACACAAAAACATTTTAGATAGTTAGGTGGGAGCCTCTTTCACACTTTTTACATTCATTGCTCTTGTGTGGGGGGTTGTCAACCTGATGTAATCGCAAATCCTCAGATTTTCATCTGATATAGGTATGTACGTAAACAAGAAAAGTAAACTCATGAATTTTAATAGACGGGGTGGCTAAGACCAATTTCAATAGAGATTGGTCTCAGCCACCCCGGCTAAGTCTGTGTGGGGAAAAGTTGTCATGAGTTTTAACAAAAATGCATGCAAATCTGCTACACTATGATTTTGTGGTACCCTTTAAAATATGACTGTTACAGATGTAGATTCCCAATATTTTTTCTTTTAAAAGTCTATTTCATATTTCTGACATGTCCCTGTACCAAATAAAACAGATTTAATAGCAAAAACGGCCAGATTTTTTGTGTCAAGCTAAATAAATGGTAGAATTTGGTTTTAGCTATGACTGAAATTTTCAATGTAAACCGGGGTATGGGGTAAGTTTTGGTTATATATCATGAAAACTATACAAAATATTGCATGTTACAATATGTCATTCTAAAGATTAGTAAATTATCTTTCTAACAATACCTAACAAGCTAGGTTATATTCAAAAACAAGCTCAGCAGATAACTTATAAGAAGACAGTTTTAACAAAAATGCATGCAAATCTTCAACACTGTTATTTTGCGGTACACTTCAAAATATGACTGTTACAGCTGTAGATTCCCAATATTTTTTCTGTTGAAAGTTTATTTCATATTTCGGACATGTCCCTGTATCAAGTAAAACAGATTTCAGACAAAGCATTGCATTTTTTATTATGCCTAGCTAAAAAAATTGGTAGAATTTGAGATTTTCTGTAATTTGTAATGTTAAATGTTGGGGTAAGGGGTAAGTTTTGGTTATATTTGACAAAAACTGTAGAAGATATTGCATAATGCAATATGTTATCTTAAAGAAGAATAAATTCCCTTACTAATGATACCAAACAAGTGAGGTTATGTTAAAAAAATGAGCTCAGCACATGACTTACAAGAAGACAAATTTGACGAAAATGCATTTGGCTTGGCAAATGGTGATTTTGCGGTACCCTTCAAAACATGACCATAACAGCTATTGCGTCCCTATATTTTTTCTGTTAAAATTCCATTTCGTATTCTAGGGATCTCAAGGGTTCTGAAAAATACAGGTTTGTTATCCTGTGGGGGGTGCACGTAGACCCCCTCTAGCCCACGGACTATCATGTCTATATGATTACAATTTTAGTTATCCTTCCCATAATTATCATAGAGCTGCATATTTATTAGGGATACACGCAAAGTAAAAATAAACATGTACTGGACGGTTTTGCTCGCAGATGCTCAACATTAGCAGTTTGACGAGCCATATTCCTTTGGCAAATTCTCAAATTTATTCATTTTTAAATGCATGAGTGGACTTTTATGATGTATCAGTCAAAGCCGACTCATGTTACTCGAACTCTATCCGGCTTGACCATTGTGGCACCTACTAATGAGGACACACATGACGATCATAAGATAGTATGTAACTTGTGAATTCCTGGTTACATTAGATGTTACCTTTAAGTTTTACAAAATTAAATATGATGGGAGGATAAAATATTTCATCAAATGAGCGCTTAAATCTCGTTAGGGTCAGTATATAGTTTCATTCAAATCACATGCATAACTTGTTTGTGTCGCATATCACATGTGGCAAGGCGAAAGTTCACACGACCTAGTCGATTCTTGTTTACATGTCTGGTACGAAAACAATGCCATTGGCAAATATAAATCCATGCTGATTTTGATTGTGAATGACGTACATACATAGACTGTCAATAGTTTTCCATTGAATTTTTCAACTAAATCGTTTGCTTGTAGAAGATAGGCCGTTGTATGCTATTTCCTAGTGTTCATAATTCCACACGTCTTTTGCACCAAAGTCGACAGGAAGATTCTATCACGATCAGATAACAATGTCTGAGGCGCAGAATGTCTGGCCATAATCTCATCAAATAACAGTCTAATCTTTCCGAAGTAAGGCATACGCCAACAGCAAAGCATTGTCACAAAGTGTGTCTGCCACTTGAAATCTAAGGACAAACCATTCATTAGTCAATGCTATTGAAAGCAAGTAGTTACTTAAATGTGTTTAAGAAATGCAATCTTTGTCTTACAGAGAAGCTATTCATAAACAATGCAAATAAGTCCAACCTTTTGAACAAGGGTTCCGAGTTGGACTCCAAGTGCTGAGAGAAAAACAAATTTTACTTGTCAAATTTCAATTCAATTCAATTCAATGCAGTTTGACCAAACCTGATAATTATATAGCAAATTACATATAGTCAATTCTAAAATCTACCCGTCTGACGATGATATATATATATATATATATATATATATATATATATATATATATATATATATATATATATATATATATATATATATATATATATATATATATAATATGATCATTCAAAGTTATATTTATATTGCATATATGAATGATCATTGTAAGTATTGCTGGCAGAGTGCTCGATGGTTATGGTTGATGGATCAACACAGGCACAAGCCAACAACAGAAATCGCAACACAAATATAATCTGGTACAACCCGCCATACAGCAAAAAGTGGCCACCAACGTCGGAAAAAAGTTCATTCAAATAGTCGGAAGAATTCACGAAGGACCACGCCCTCCACAAGATATTTATCCGGAACACCATTAAAATCAGTTACAGCACCCTGAGCAATACAGTGCAATTTATCCAGGGCCAGAACAAAACAATCATCTCTAATAAAACAGATAACAGCACAAAAAGGCAATGCAACTGCCATGTGCCGTCATCATGCCCCATGTCTGAACACTTCGTATCCGAATCAGTCATTTATCAAGCCACAGTCTCATCTCTAGACAGCAAACCGAATCAGACATATGTAAGACTCACTGCCGGCACTTCCAAAACCCGATTCAACAACCAAAAAGCATCCTTCAAGAATTCAGCCAAAAGAATAGCATAGAACTCAGTAAATACGTATGGACATTGAAGGGGGAAATCATAATTATAACATCATATGGAAAATCCTCAAAGAAGTCAAACCCTACAACCCCATCAGCAACAGATGCAATCTATGTCTTTGGGAGAAATACTTTAATATATTCAAACCCCAAACAGCCGCCCTTAACAAACGCAATGAACTTGTTAACGCATGTCTCCACTTCAGCTAATTTCTCCTAAATAATTTTGTAACCTGACTGTTATTCGTGAGACACAAAAATCATCACCATCTGCCACTCCCGCTTAATTGTTACTGCCATTCAACTGTAGGCTCATTTGCATAGTCAGTCCAGTACAACGCATATTTTCTGTTGAGCACCCAAGTTCTTGTTCAATAGGCTATGGTATCTGATGAGTGTAGGTTCTACCTACACGAAACTGATCAGCAATACAACGGCTACCTTGAAATTGCCTTAGTTCCCGTTATATATATATATATATATATATATATATATATATATATATATATATATATATATATATATATATATATTTATATATATATATATATATATATATTTGTGTGTGTGTATTGCAATTGCTGGAATTACAATCAGGCAAACTATATGCATTCCTATGTGGACATACTATGGACCACATCTTGTAAAGGTCCATGGTAGATATGGACAACTTATATCCAAATATTACAAATCTGTTAGTCAGGTGATGATAAACTGCATTCACGGCTTTGACTGCCAAAAGTAATATGGCAGTTACCTGATTCACCATAGAATTGTTTTGTCAATTTGACTCAAATATTGGGAATCGGTGCTTTGAAACTCTATTAATTATTATTTCGTTTTCGTAATAGTCGTTAGTGGCACTTAAAATGACAATTAAAAGCAAAAACCTTAGGACTTATAAGCCTGAATATTTTTCTACGAGCCTATAAAATGCTTATATTGAGTTCAGTTGTCTTGTTGCAGTAGAAAACTATAAAAATACTTGAAACATAGACATGCAAAATGCACGGCATTCGAGATTTTAATTATTTTTTTTTTATATATTCGCAGCCAGAAAATCGAGAAGACGTAATTCTATTGTCAGAACCAGTCAGTATGGCAGACCAAGTATATATGGTAAGTTATAGTCAATAATATAATGCTCATCAGAATCTTTTTTATCTGTTGATGAGTTTCAGTACCGCAAAAATGTATTTAGGCACTGGATAAAGTTAACGACGGATGCTGGTGCAAAAGGGTAGGGGTCAATAATTGAAATTCAGTATATGCATTTTATTTTTCAGCCTCAGATATCCAATTACCACTCAAGTTAATTTATGGTTATATTGACAAACCTAAAATAAGCATGGAGGATAAAGCCGTCATGGAAACATCAACAGCCTTGATAAAGGTATTCATTTATGAATGTACAGAGTTGAAGGAGAAGCAAGTACAAGCAAACTTAACTCTTTTAGATGAGACTGTCGAGCACTACAAACTAAAACTGAAGGGACTCGATCAGTTGATGAGCACTCTAAAGCAAGATGAAACACAGCACGAAAAAATAATATTATCCACACTTACTCTTTACCTTCAACATCTAAATTTGAATATTAAGTCGCATTTACAAGATGACGAAGATGTCCAGAACTTTCGAAAAAGTCTTAATGACACACTTATAACGAAACCAATGCAGGCGATTGTGAAGGGAACCGGATTAAAGTTGGAAATAGATCCACAGATTAAAACATTCCAAAAGAACATAAAAGATATTGAAGGTAAGTCCCTACATACCATTCAAATTAATATAAATGTCTGGAGTCACAAAAGAAGAAAGTCAAAGTTCAAAGGTTTGAAGACACCTTATTTCGGGACCCCTAAATTATTATTTGGAAAGTCACTTTCAAAGTTATCATGGGTGCCGCAGAAAAATATGCAAGGGAGTGGGCTGTAGTTGAATGGTTGAGCAAAGTAAAAGGTAAATTTAGGGTACATTATCATTCTCACACTAAAGATATTAATACTGCCTTGGCCGTTTGTAAAGTCATGCATCAACGCTTTAAGCAACGTATAGTTTCGTTGTCTCTGCAGACAAAGTTGCAACGGTCATTGTTTTTGTCTGCAGGAATTAACGTATATAGTGCATGATAGAAAACTTTAACTTCATTCAGATAGGGCTAATTCTGGTTTCACCCTTTCTGGGGAAGTCATTTTTTTCAAACCATTCATCTGAGCCAAATAAATTTGGCATTCCTCTATAAGAGAAGGACAAAACACTTCCTATGTTTTATTCGATACTAAAACTGCACAAGCACTCTTACAAACAAGAGTTTATCGCCGGATCAAGCAAATGCACTATAATTTCAACAACCGCCAAAATGATCTTCTTTTCATTATTGAGACAGTGTGTATGAAACAAATAGGTTGCATAAAACAGGGCTCGAAATTAACTTTTTTCCCTGGTAGTCCACTTTGGTTACCATCTACTGAAGTTGATAGCCAAGTGACAAATGCTGGTAGGCCATGCATAGTTTAGTTCAGGGGTATCTTTTTCGTTAATAAGACAAGAAAAGCCTATTTTCAAGATTCCGCCCATGTGAATTTTCTAGTCAATTGATGTGTACACTTGCACACCTTTAATACTCAAAGAAACAGGTATAATGGACGATAGTGATACCTCAAAAGTTGTAGAGTTGTATACAAATTTTTATAGTCGCCATGACAAAAACACAACCCTCTCAGCACTAGAAAATACTATAGCTGGTACTCTAAAATAGACCATGGCCTTTCTGTAGGGAGGATGCGTAATTTCCGTGCCATTGTGATTGATACATTATGATCAAAATGCAACGACAATGCGTTTTCTTTTGCGTTCTTTTCCTGTGCCTGTCATTCTAGTACGTCAGTTCAGATATTGAATCTTTGTTGCAAAGTTCCACCACACGGCCGGTCGTCTTCTTAATTTCCATAACAAAGTCATAGTGTATGGCTACATTCTGTGCCCAGCAGGGTTTGACTGCATTTAGCAAGCTCATCCTGAAGTGACGAACCAGACAAGGCATGCCGCGTACTGACTGAATTTCAGGTCCCAGGCTTTGGTAATCTGTGTGGGCTACCATTTCATGGATTTTTGTAGCCAAAGAGAAAATTTGGTAGTCTGTGGACGCGTGACTACCGCTACTTTCGAGCCCTGGATCAAATGAGGCTACTACACAAGTCAAAGTAATGGTTGTTTGATTTAAACGTCAAGTAAAATCAGTACATGTTAATCAAAAGAAAAAAATGCTTAACAATCTATCGGCATACCAATTAGTACTAATTGTGTACGCCTTCTTATCGACTTATTTCTGTTTTTATATGAAGCAATGTTTCTACAATCTGTCTACAAAGCAGGGTCCGAAAATCTCGCAAGGCGTTTTAATCGCACGCACGGATATATTGATAATCTTGTTAGTCTATACAATCCACACATGTAAAATTAATTCCATCAAAGAAACAACCGAGGGTAAAAACTCAGAATCCTTTCTAATATGATCCTATAAGTAGGTACTAATGGGCTTCACAATAAGCTGTATGGCAACAGGAATAATTTAAATCTTCCAACTGTAAATTACCCAAATTGTCAGGTAATATTCACAGCATGAAAAGGCTAAAATACACAGTGTATTGACCCAGTATTTTGGCTGTATTTGCTGCAAATTCGGTCAGATACCGGTAAATAAACCAATGAATTTATGGTAAATAAAGATAAATTCAGCCTGTACTTTTATTGTATTTTATTGAATATGCACTCTTGATACATTGCAAATACATCTCCCGTATTTGCCTATATTTACTGTAAATAAAAGACTACATTGCGTGTATTTCCAGCCGATGTGCTGGCAGCGATTCCTGCTTTTTTATGGATTTACATAAATTCCGGTTAATACAGTTCTTTATTTATATACCAACGTTACCATACATGCTATCTGCAGTTATACATATTTGGTTTTAGCTTCTCAAACATTGGAATGCTTGCAGTGAAAAATATTGGATTTTCATGGAATATTTTTAGCCACGGAATCAACGAAAGCCCATTTAGAGGCGTGTACCAATAGACTTGACACATGATTTCATCTCACCAGCGTAGGACAATATAACTGAGTTACTGCTACAAAAAACCCCAAAACATTGCATCCGATTTTAAATTGGAGTATTACTGTTGTGATTTGATATGTAAATAATTTGAGGGCAAGGTGAACTCATCTTGGTTAAATGTTTTCTGTCCCTACGGCCCAAAGACGCCCCATTTTGTACGGTAATAGCGTCCCGAATTTTCGCCACACATACTTGGAATACGCGTTCAGAGAGTCAATTTCACCTCCCGCGTCGTGTTGAAAATTTCGCCGTATTTCCTTGCTGCACAGCTAAATATTGATAAAAGAGTAACAGGTCCTATTTCCCGTATATGCTGCCCTTACAATAATAATATTTTGGGAAGAATTTCACATGGGATTTCCAAAAATACGTAAGCGATAACAGCCATATGCAAAATTAAGTAAAAACACAGTCAACAGCAAAACAATCTTCGACTCGTCATTTCATTAAAATAAGAGGGAAACTCAAATAAACAAAACCATAAAAGTTTAGTTACCCTTCATGATATGTGTCATACCAAATATTATAAAAAATAACAGCGAAGAGAAAAAGTTCAACCAACGGTTTTCTCTGATGTATTTTTCATTTTACGATGTGTCTAATCAGCTCGATTTCCCGTAGAAAACAATGGCTTTTAATGAACTGAACAGACCATACAACTCTCGCTCGTTCAAATCCTGTGGTTTTGTTTTTTTTAATTTCTCGACGAAACTTGTTTTAGCTGCACTTTATTTTCCCGATCGCTGAATTTTTGCTCTTGCCCTCAATAAAATGGCGATCTTACGGCGTTTGCATTTGCAGAATCAGGGTCTTATGTTGACGCATTTAAATTGGTTGGCGTCTCTGAAATTGTACAGACCAAATACCTGTCAGGTTGTAATTTACACCAAATTTCGGCGAATAACAACTATGAAAATTCCAGTAAACTGCAAACATAACACAGAACAGAGGCGAACGGGCGTAGAGTCCCCACTTAATCTTGCAGTGAACGTTATCGATCGATATTCTTTTGTCCGAAAGTGATTCATTGTTGTCTCACTCACGTGTAGTTCCCCGTTCACAATGGCGCCAAACTACGCCGAAGTGCACCAAAATATGTTGAAACGACGTAAAAGTATCACCAAAACTGAAAAAAGTGTCGTCGATTTAATTTCAGTACAGGAAACCAACGGATACCTTGATTTTAAAGTGAAACCAACGGATACCTTGATTTTAAAGTGTACAAAGGCGACACGGTTTTGCCTGCTCTTACAATTTTCCTGTTCTTATGCTTCTTTATCGTTGAATCATCCGAACTGCTATCTTACAACAGAGAGGAACTACTGGTGCTCCGCCAGAGCGGTGATGAGATGAGCGGTGAACTTATCTCGGGTCAAAATTTCATCGAACAATCTTTGCTCACAAATTCAACTGGTAAACAGAAGCCTGCCCATAGCCGTTCGCATAGTCGTCGACCACGGAAGCGTTGAAAATGTGGCGGAGTGTTGACGCGTCTCCGTAAGCGAAAGCATCGCCCACCACTGCCCAGTATAATCCTCGGAAATGTACGCTCACTACGAAATAAGACTGATGAACTATCTTGTCTCATTCACACTAGTAAAGATTATAACACGCCACATGCTCATTCCCTGTCGCGATTCGCTAGAATATGTCACATGATGAGAAAATAGATACGTCTAGTCCCCATCTGATCGACAAAAGTGACGTCAGAGGGTATTTTTTGAGAAGCTATTGCCCTAGGGAAATAGTTCTGACCAAATTTGGAAAAGTGTCTGATCACGTGACCGTAGTGTCGTCTGCAGCTTTGCAACAATGGCGGGTGACTGGAACATGATGTGCGTCTGGGATACGTGACGACACATTCTCTAAAACAGATTTCCAACATTTTCCAACATTCCAACAGCGTAGGAACTTGAACAGCTCATCGACTGAAAAGATTAAAGTGCAACTAAGGATGTCGCTAGGTATGCTTAGAATATTTTTTGAAAGAAAGTGGTACTACCACGTACAACTGAAACCGCTGTGGAAACATCGCCCAGTAAACTTGTTACAATGGATTGTTGTGGTGCAAAATATCAAAACACATTAAAAACTATATAACAATACAACATGAACATGTGGTGCGTTATAAAACACCTATCGCCTGGTCTTTATTCGGGCTATAGCGCTCGTCTATTACCCCTCGTGGCCGTGTGTTACCAGAAACACATCGCTATACCCCTCGGCCTACGGCCTCGGGGAATAGCGATGTGTTTCTGGTAACACACGGCCTCTCGGGGTAATGGACGGGTGCTATAGCCCTCATGACAAGGCAATAGGTGTTTACTAACGAGATTGCTCAGTGTTTTGTTTTACTGAAACATGTCTAAATTCATCAGTGCCTGATTCCATTCTAGTGCCTGATGGATTTACACTCTTTCGGTTGGATCGTGTATTTGCGGAAGTGGAAAAATCTGTTGGTGGCAGACTCTGTTTTCTTTTAAATAATGCTTGGTGCACTGATGCCAGGATTATCTCAAAATCGTGCACACCAGAGTTGGAAATTCTTGTTATCAAATGTCATCCATTTTATTTGCCCAGAGAATTTGGATCTGTACATCTGTGTGCTACTTATGTGCCACCAGATGCCAATTCAAACGTTGCTATTGACCAGCTGTGGGCTATAATTACGCAACATGATAACAAACATTCCGGGTCAACCTACATTGTGTTAGGTGCATTTAATCATGCAAATTTACGTAAAGGGCTACCCAAATACTATCAACACGTGAATTGTGCAACCAGTCATGACAAGATCTTAGACCACTGTTATACGACAATAAAAGATGCCTATCGGTCTCTGAAATGTGCACCTCTTGGTAACTCTGATCACAATATGATTCATCTAATTCCCGCGTACAGACAACAACTCAAACGTGAAAAATCTACAAAACGCCTTGTCCCTCGATGGACAGAAGCAGACATTCAGCGACTTCAGAGCTGCTTTGCGTGTACAAATTGGGACTTCTTTATTGAAACTGCAGCTGACCTTGATGAGTGCACCGAGGTCAAGATGGATTACATCAAGTTTTGCGGGGAGCTATGTATTCCCAGGAAGTTGGTAACATCTTATACCAATGATAAACCCTGGTTTGATCGGACCATCTTCTCGTGAAAGAAGCTGCTTTCAGATCAAGCGACAGTTCAGCTGTGAAGAAGGCAAAATATGATGTTGTCAAGGCGATTAAACATGCGAAACGTCGATATCGAGACAAGTTAGAAAAGGATAATTTGGCAACTGACTCACGGGAATTGTGGAAAGGCTTTGATAAAATCACCGCATATATAAACTAAAGTCAAAATCAGCCCAAACTGATGATGAAACTCTTCCGGATCGTTTAAATGAACTTTACGCGCGATTTGACCGTGCTTTTGACATTCCACCAGTCACAAGTGAATCGCTGCCTTCTCCGTTTGAAGTAAGCTTGGGGACCTCCGACGCACTTTAAGTACACTGAACGTGAGAAAAGCTTCTGGTCCAGATGGAATTTGTCCTCACCAGTTACGATCATGTAAAGATGAACTGTGTGAAATCTTCTGTATGATATTTAACTGGTCATTGAAAACGAATCACGTTCCAAATGTGTTCAAAAGATCCATCATAATTCCCGTACCAAAACGCACTCCAGTTACTTGCTTAAATGATTATCGTCCTATAGCTCTTACATCTACTGTTATGAAATGTCCAGAAACCATTGTTAGGAAATACATTCAGTCGAATATTCCTGCATCTTTAGATCCATATCAGTTCGCCTATAAAACAAATCGATCGGTTGATGATGCTGCACTTTTCAAAATTTCTCAGTTTATTGATAAGAAAACTCCAATTTATTGTCAGTTGTTATTTATTGACTATAGTTCAGCATTTAATACTATATCACCTTTTAAATTATATGATAAGCTCACCAACTTAAATTTCAATCCCTCAATTTTTAAGTGGATTCTAGATTTCTTGTCGAATCGCTCCCAAGTCGTGAAAATTGGCAGTAACTTTTCAAACTCTATTGTCCTAAACACAGGTACACCCTAGGGTTGTAACCTGTCACCGATACTCTATTCTTTGTTTACACATGACTGTGCTGTGAGTTCTGAGGAGAACAATTTCATAGTAAAATTCGCTGATGACACTACCCTTGGCGGTTTTATTGAATATGATGAATCATCGTGTAGGAAACAAGAGGACGATACAGTTAAATGGTGTTCCAATAACAACTTGGAACTGAATGTCAAGAAAACAAAGGAAATAATAGTGGACTTTCGTAAAAATCCATCAGAAATTACGCCGCTTACTATAAATGGTACCGAAGTGGAAATAGTGATTTTTTTTCAAATTTCTTGGTGTCTACTTATCTGCTGACTTGAAATGGGAAACCAATACTGATTTCATAGTTCAGAAAAGCCAGCAACGCTTATTATTTCTGCGGAGGATGAAGAGTTTTCGTGTTAGTCAGAACTTGTTGATTAGGTTCTATCGCGGAGTGATAGAGAGTGTCTTGACATTCGCAATCACTGTCTGGTATGGTAATATCACAATGAATGAACGAAAACGACTCAACCGGATCATCAGTACCGCCAGCAAAATTATTAAAACACAGAACAGTTCTCTTCTTCCACTGTGAATTAGCAAAACAGACATGTTTCGAACAAATCACTTGTCCTTCATCAGTGTCCACACTTGATCTGACAGAAAGATC
>LD363297.1:25461-47596 GCA_001465055.1 Ptychodera flava
GCCAATGTTGGAAAATATGAGATCCCACCCATCTATGGTGACATTCTGAGAGTCAGTGGACAGTTCAATGTCCACACTTAACACATTTTCTGTGACAATGAAACGTTATCACACCTCAAGTTTGTTCACACCTCCAGCTGTTTAAATGCCTGCATTTGGATCTTTCTGTCAGATCAAGTGTGGACACTGATGAAGGACAAGTGATTTGTTCGAAACATGTCTGTTTTGCTAATTCACAGTGGAAGAAGAGAACTGTTCTGTGTTTCAATGTTAATGCTTCCATGATGAACATACACAGTATCACAGCAAAATTATTGGTTGTAATCTTCCATCGCTAGAAAGTCTTTACGAGGACCCTGTTCTCAAAAAATCTGTCTCCATTTTCAATGATCAGTACTACCCTGCACAAAATCTTTTTCAATTTATGCGTTCTGGTGAATGTTACCGTTCCATCAAGTCAAGTTCTAATCGGTCCCTAAACAGTTTTTACCCAACAGCAATTCGCATGTTAAATGAATGTAAATCGAATACTGTGAGAGCTCACACATCTCGTCTCTCATAGTTCCTGCACTTGTACTTCTGAAGTCGGTGCTTTTATTCTAACATGTTTATTTTTTCATTCTGTTTGTTTTATTTTGTGTATTCCTCTTTTATTCCCTGTTTTTTTTATCTCACTGTCTGTCCTTTTGTTTTCGCAAAACCAAGACGTATATATGACAATAAAATTATTATTAGTAAACAAAATGATTAGTATAATAATAATAATAATAATATTTATTTCTTACACGCACTACACATACGGCTCAGTGTGATTTACATATTTTAAGAAAGAAACAAACAAATACTAAAAACCAGCAACAGCAATAGAAGAAAACGAAAACAAACAATGTCAAAATCTATCAACACCTGTACCATTCTCGTACAATAAACAAAAGAGGGTGATAAAAAATCATTATGAAAGCAGCAGAATAAATTCAAAATCCCAGTTAAAAAAAAAAACAGTTAAAAAGTCCCAGTTTAAAACCATACAGAAGATGATCCTAAAAACTCAATCACAAATAGCACTGATTAAAAAGATGAGTTTTAAAAAGACATTTAAAGTAGCCAACAGATCTGGCGTTGCAAATCACTGGCGGCAGCGAATTCCACAGAGCAGGGGCACAAAACAGACAATGCTCTCTGCCCATATAATATGCCTTATTAAAGTTTTCATGAGGTGGCACCAACCGCAAAGAGACAGCTGATCTGAGATCTCTCACTGGGGTGTAAATTTCAAGCAAATCAATTGAATAAAGTTGTGCGAAGCGATGACTGGTTTTATAGGTGATTAACAAAATTTTGAATTTTATGCGAGCACCAACAGGCAGTCAATGCAGATCAATAAGAACAGGTGTGATGTGATCGAATTTCCGAGTCCGGGAGACGAGACGAGCCGCAGCATTTTGAAGTGATTGTAGGCGATCCAGCTGAGTCTTATTAACACCATACAGGAGACTATTACAATAATCAAGCTGAGATGTAATGAATGCATGAACCATCTTTTCCGTTGTAGGTTTGTCCAGTAATGGGCGGATCTTGCCAATTCTAGATAGTGCGTAGAAACCTTTCCTGCAGACATGACTAATATTATCAGAAGCAGAACCGTCATTGTTGAGTTTAACACCAAGATTGCGAACTGAAGTGGACAGAGCAATATCAAACTCGCCTATGCTAAGGCTGGAAATTTTCACCGCATCTGATCTCAGGCGTGACGAAAACTGAATCACCTCTGTCTTATTGTCGTTGAGAATCAACATATTGGATCTCATCCACCTGCGAATTCATCTACGCATATCTCAAGAGAAACTTGCACTTCATCAGGTCTCTTGCACACAACATAAATCTGCGAGTCATCCGCATACAACATATAGTTGAAGTCATGCTTGACAATGATGTCTTCAAGTGGCGCTGTATACAGTGTAAAGAGAATTGCTCCCAAAACAGAACCTTGGGGACGCCATATGTCATATTTGTACTTTACACGCTGATTACGATTGTTGAGATAGGATCCGAACCATGATAGAGCTTTACCAGCGATGCCAAAACGGAATTGAAGTATAAATCAATGTACGGGTTATTGTGGAAATGTTTATGGCGTGACCTCAACAAACGAGCGCCCGGCACGAGCGGCACCCAAGCAGATTTTCGATCGATAATATGTTGAAAATTAATTGATACAATGTTTGCCGTTGTCAATAGCGACCGGCTGAAAGCGCTGTTCAATAGAAATTATGGTTCGCGGAATACCATGCACTGAGGCATACTTTTGGGAGGTAGTGTGTATTTCTATAAACCTCTAACATTTTAATGACATGATATTTTCTCTTCTAATCACTCAATAGCCAGTAGGAGCGTCACTTATCGCATATATATTTAAAAAGTACATTACACAGGAAATTTTTACAAAGAAAAATTTTAACAAAATATTTCAAAACAAGAATATAATCTGTGTTTTAAAAAATAAATACACAACGGGGTAAACACACATAAGTTGCACTGATTTTGGAATTACTGCATAGACCTTTTGGAAATGTTTCTAATCTAGTAAGTACACATACTCTTTTTGTTGTGAATGAAAACAAGCAGTGTTGCGGCTGACAGAGCCGCTTCGTGATATTGGCATGCAATATAACACATCTTTGGGGATAAACATATATCAGAAAGTAACATAATCGGATCGTCTGTAACAAAATGTCAAAGCAATCAGTCGAGTGGCAGTTTCTCAGAAGGTATTTCTTTTAAAAGGGCAAAATTGCCCCTCCCCAAAAAAGAAAACAAAACAAAACAAACAAACAAAACAAACAAAACAAAACAAAAACAATTACATGCAAACTTTACCATCATTTGATCAAATGTTACTCGCGGTTGTTTTTGCTTTAGGAACCTGCCTACTAAATCTCAAAGCATATGAACAAGTGGTTTGAGAGAAAATTCCCGGTATAGTGAAGTTCACAGAAGGTTAATTGGCAAGTGCATAGTTTTAAGGAAGTCAACTGCTGAGGGACAGTTAAAAAGCAAAAAGATAATCAACTATATGAAAACTTTCAGCTGTGGTGGTGAAAACTTGGCAATCATAATGTGTTCAGAGATGAGATCTGCTGCGTATATCCTCACTGGTTTAAGATGCAATGAGTAGAATGACTGCCTTGCTCGTAGACTTTTAAAATACACTTTTCAGTTAGACAGGCATGTAATGTACATAAAAGACAATTCAACGTGTTTGTTCTTCAAGCAGGAGGCCTCACGATGACAGTGTAATTTAAATTTGATTGAATTTATCTATGAAAAATTATGAAATGCTTCTGTCTCTTGATTTTTCATCTTCAGCTTGTTAACATAGCTTAAAAAGATGTTAATATTTGCTATAAAACAATACTGCATTAATATTGGCTAAAGCAATTGTGTGAAACTATAAGCACTAAATCATCAGATTAACTTTGTTGTCAAATATCAGGAAACACAAAATTTTAGAAGTTTAGAAAGGTTTGGTCAGGTGTGAAAAGTATTTCCCCATAGGAAGGAATTTCTGATGGCAAAGTGGCTAATGTGCATAACATTGTAAGTAATTATAGTAGTGGCCATCGCTGAGTGGCAACTAGGTGAATGGAATTGAATGGGGCTCTTTCAATCATGGAACCATACAACACAGTACATTAATTTGAGATATAAGAATTAAGAGTCGGTTCAGGATAATTCAAAATCCTCGCAACATATGTATACAATGACTGCAATTTACTCGAGTATGTTAAGGCGGGGCTCGAGAAATTTCTTATGAATATGAAAATTAGTACTAACAAATATTTATGACTCCACGAGTGCACTCAGCCAACGTGATTCAACTGGATCGCGGACGTGTGTGTGCGAGTGTAGCCTTCGAGGCTTCGGCTCATGTGGGCAAAAGACCAAAACGGGAGGTTGCTAACGTTTATTTATGCCAACGAACATCACAGTTTCGGTCTCCAGCACATCCAGAGCTCAAGAAGACTTATACATATTGAAATGAACGCAGTTGAACAAAGGATATTTTTGCTACGCCATCATGGTCGCCGCCATCAGCACATGTAGATCCCTGATGTGGACGGCCACTTGTTTCGCCATCATTCATCAAGGACAGACTCAGGTGCTTATCGACTACCGTTTTTGAAACTACACAAGGAAGGTAAGTGTATATCAAATGTTTTAAAACGAATCCCAGGGGTCACAGGCATACGATAACAGCATGTTTTGCTGTGTGTCCGTTATCCGGGGTGGGAGGGGCTCTGAACTGCAGATCATGCAAGAAATTTTAGAAACACGTGATCAGTTTTCCCTTAATTCCTTCGGCAAAAGGCTGCGAGGTTATCGATATTTTGAAAGGAATGTACTCGTAGGGCTTCTATTACCATGTTACACGGCTGTTATAAAGCCCGTATATCGGAATTCTAGTTGGAGTAAAGTAATAACAAACGAGATCTCGCTGAACGCGATAATTACTTCGTGATTTCACTCACGCGGCAGTCGAGCTTGTTTTGATCATACATCATACATCATACTAATGAAGCATTTTCCTCCAAATACGAGCATATTTGACAATTTCAGCCAGTGTGTTGGACAAAGTAGGTATATTGCAATTATCTAGGTAGGATTTTTCATTGAAATATCGATGACGTTTTGCCGACGCCTCACATAGTGCGTATATCGCAGATACCTCTCTATACGATGGCTTTGCTCAGCCGTTCGGATTTTTATCATCATTTGCAATTGTGTCTTTCACAGACTTCAGTGTAAATAAATCGGTTTTTAACAGTGTTATTTTCGCCAACACTCATCATGACTTGAGTTATTTAGTCTTGAACATTCTCAAGTTCACTGCCCTTAATGACCTCACAACCTTTAATTCAATTAGTCATGTTTGGAATGTTCAGGATATTAAGTTGTGTAAGAGAGTGATTTTAGAACAGTAATTAGCATGTCAATAAAAGTTCTAGATTGTTCTTATATGCTCCTATGTCAGATTGTTCTTATATGCCTTTATGTAAGTGCATTGGTATAAATAGGGACGTGCACAGCTTGCAGTCAGACTTTTGGGATTGTGTCTCTAGTATGTTACTTCAAGTCTTTTGAAACTCCAGCTGTATTAATTTTCAAGACTTTTCAAGACCTTCACTGCCAACGCTGGATTTATACTGTGGGCTTTGTGCAACTTCAAGCCCGCTAGCCAAAGGACTGTTCATTCATCGGAGTGACTGTTACAACTCTGAGACTGGAGATTTGCCGTCCCAGCTGTGATGTATTCTATCCCTGACTTAGCAATTAGTTTTATTTTCGTAATAAATTTTGTTTTACACGGAAACTGCTGAGTTCACCCTTTTGTTCGTTTTTTGTCATATAACAAAATTGGGGGAATGTCCGGGATTATGAATTTTTGAGCAATTTGACAGCATTTTGCCTGCCTTTTCAAAAACTACTGTATACTATGAACTCAGCGAAATTCAATCATGGCGGAATTCAAGCCAGACGAATTTATGGATGACCTTGATCAGGACAAATGTGATTTCCTCAGAGAAGACAATCTCATAACACTGGCCAATTTCCCTTAATTAGAAGTTAAAAGATCTATGCGCAAGAAGGAAATTCAGTACAATATTGTCAAATATTTAGTTAATTTAGGCCAATTTGAGGAATCCACCCTAAAAGATTATGAGCCCGAGTCTACCTTTGAACTAAGAAAATTAGAATTAGAAATACTGACAGATTTGGAGCTTAAAAAATTGGCATTAGAAAAAGAAAAGAATTACAAATGAAAGAGTAAGAATTACAAATGGAAGTAAGGCAGAGAGAAAAATAATTGCAAATGGAAGAAAGACAAAGAGAGAAAGAGAGAGAGAGAAAAACGAAAAGGAAAGAGATTTAGCAGAACGTCGACTGCAGTTAGAAATGAAACGTTTAGAGCTTGGGCAGTCAGGAACATTGTTCCCTTCAGACAATTTTGACATCACTGAGCATTTCAGGTTAGTTCCCCCTTTCCAAGAAAAGGATGTTGACAAATATTTTCTCCATTTTGAGAAAATTGCTCGGAGTCTGAATTGGCCTAAGGAGTCTTTTGCAGAGTGCTTTGGTTGGTAAAGCCAGAGAAATTTACATTCAGTTGCCAGTAGAGCAGGCTTCAAATTATGATTCTGTGAAGGAATTAATTCTCAAGGGCTATGAGTTGGTGCCTGAAGCTTACCGTCAGAAATTTAGGGATTGTGAGAATGCGAAGGATCAAACTTATATTGAATTTGCTCGAACAAAAGAACAACTGTTTGATCGTTGGTGTTCTTCGGAAAAGGTCAGTCAGAATTTTGAAAAATTACGACAACTTGTTTTGATTTGATAATTTATAAGGTGCGTTCGCAGTGACATCAAGAATTTTTATCAATGAACAAAAAGCAGATACATTGGAGGTTGCTGCACGTTTGGCTGATTATTATATATTGACCCACAAATCGTCATCTCTCTGCTAACCAGCCAAGTCCTTTCCATACAGAAACAATGTAGGGGAATTTAACTCCTCTTTTTCATCCAAGAATTTTTCAAAGGAGAGTAGAAAATCAAATGACAACAGTTCACAGAGTTCAAGTAACACCCCCACATCATCAGACCCAAGTCTCAATCTCCTTGCAAACAGATTGGTACAGTTTCTTGTAGTTATTGTAAGAAAGACGGCCATTTCATGTAAGAGTGTTTCAAATTGAAAAGAAAGACTGAAGGTCAAAGTCGTCAAAGTGGATCTAAGCCCACCGGCTTTATTTCTTCATCAACTAAATTAGAGTCTCATAATGTGTGTAACACATTTTCTGAAGTTAAACCTCTCTTATCCCCATTTAAAGATCAATTCTTCTTCTTAAGATAGCATTATTGGTATTTTTGAACCATTTATTCATGGTGGTTTTATATCACTTTCCTATGATTTTTCTTCCGCTACCCCTGTCAAAATTTTAAAAGATACCGGGGCTTCCAAGTTTCTTTTGTTGGCAGATACCCTGCAATATTCTGAAAAGTCACTTTCAGGTTCTAAAGTTTTTTATTAAAGGGGTAGCTTGTAATGACTTTATTTCTGTTCCTCTCCATAATGTTTATTTGTCTTCGGACTTTGTTTCTGGACCTGTGACTTTAGGTATTAGGCCTTTTTTGCCTTTTGAAGGGATTCACCTTCTTCTGGGAACAACCTTGCCGGGGACAAGGTCATTACAAATCCTCTTGTGACTGATAATCCTAGTTTAGATCAGGATCCCCATCCAATTGAGGAAGAGATTCAAGGTGTATACCATTCGTGTGCCATTACTCGAACCATGTCAAAGAAAACTTCTGAGAATCAAAATATTCTCAAAAACGATGTCACAGATGTTGACTTAAATGACACCTTTCTTAGTCAGGTGTTTGACACAGATCATTCCGTTAACCCTCGTGGATTTCAGACTTCCTGCAAAACTTCTGCTGACCAAGGTCAGACATTTTCTAGATCAAATCTCATTGCAAAACAACAAAAAGACCCATATATTTTTTTTTGGTTTGACAGGGTAGACGATGATGTTGAAACTTCCGATAGCCCTGTTTCCTATTATACAAACTCTGGTATTCTCATGCGTAAATGGAGACCTCCAGATGTCTTGGTTGATGACGATTGAGCTATAAAACATCAAATTGTAGTCCCAAAGCCCTATCGTGCTGAAATATTGCACCTGGCCCATGAAACCCCCTGGGCTGGTCATTTAGGAGTCAGGAAAACTTATCATAAAATTCTCAGTCACTTTTATTAGCCTAATCTCAGGCAAGATGTAGCACAGTTCTGTAAAACTTGTCACACATGTCAAATGGTAGGAAAACCAAATCAGAACATTCCAAAGGCCCCTTTACAGCCAATTCCTGCATTCCAATAACCATTTAGTAGGATACTTATAGACTGTGTTGGGCCCAAACAAAAAAAAGATCAGGAAATGAGTTCATGTTGACAATAATGTGTACATCTACTCGGTTGCCCTGAAGCCATACCACTGGCAAACATAAAGACCTAAGTGAAAGTTTTAGTCAATGTGTCCAATCCGATCATGTCTCCAACTTTATGACTGGAATTTTCCAACACATAATGGATCAGCTAGGCATTAAAGAGTATAGGTCATCTGCCTATCATCCAGAAAGTCAGGGTGCTCTTGAGCGATTTCATCAAACTTTAAAAAATACGATAAGGACCTACTGTTTTGACACAGTGAAGCAGTGGGATGAAGGAATTCATTTTCTGCTCTTTGCTGTTAGAGAGTCAATTCAAGAGTCTCTTGGCTTTAGCCAATTTGAGCTTGTATTTTGACATATAGTCCGTGGCCCACTTAAGCTCTTCAAAGAGAAATTCCTATCAGACGATGATGATTGTTTGAATATTTACAATATGTGTCAGATTTTCATACAAAACTCTAAGGCATGTGAATTAGCCAGAGAAAAAATTGAGTCATCTCAGCAGTCAATGAATATCAAATACGATAAAAACACCTCAAAACGGAAGTTTGAACCAGGTCAAATAGTTCTTGTTCTACTTCCGGTTCCTGGCAAACCATTCCATGCTCGTTACTTTGAGCCATACCTAATTGATAAGAAATTGAGTGATTTAAATTACATCATAAAACACCTAGAAGGCGAAAACAAAACAGCTATGTCACATAAATATGCTTAGGCCATATTTAAATAGGGATAATCCTACTAAAGCACAGCCTGTCAGTGCAGTCACTTCAAAACATTATGAAGATAGCGATAGTGAAACTGACTTGAGTGGAAATGCTCTAAATTCAAAGCTGGGCTCAATCAAACTTCAGAATTCAGAAATCCTGAAGAATCTGGAGTCTACAAAGTTGGCACACCTCCAGCCGTCACAACAGCAACAGGTGAAAGAGCTGCTTCACGAATATAAATACCTGTTTCAAGATGTTCCATTGAGGACAAACGTCATCTATCACGACATTGATGTTGGGGACAGTAAGCCTGTAAAACAACATCCATACAGACTGAATCCAACAAAAGCGAAATATCTCCAGGAAGAAGTCAAATACCTGCTGGACAATGACTTTATTGAACCCTGTAAAAGTAACTGGAGTTCGCCGTGCATACTTTTGCCAAAATCAGATCACAGTTATCGTATGTGCACGGACAACAGGAAAGTGAACACTTTAACAAAGACAGACACTTTCCCAATCCAGAGGATTGATGATTGCATCAACTGAGTGGGAAAAGCCAAGTATGTGATGAAATATGACCTACTGAAGGGATTTTGGCAAGTCCCTCTGATTGGTTGTGCTCGTGAAATATCCGCCTTTGTTACACCAAACAGATTGTTTTAGTACAAGGTGATGCCATTTGAAATGAAGAACTCTCCGGCAACATTCAAACGGATGATCAACGACGTCATATCAGGGATAGACGGATTTGGAGCTTATGTCGACGACGTCGTCTTGTATAGTAACGCCTGGGAGGAACACATCAAATTCATACGGAAGTTCTTTGAGAGACTGAGCAAAGCAATGTTGACTGTCAACCTTGCCAAATCAGAGTTTGGTTTGGCGAGGGTGGCTTACCTTGGACATGCTGTAGGGCAGGGTGAGGTAAAACCTAATGATGACAAAATCAATGCCATTCTAAATTTTCCCCTAGCAAATTGCAAGAGACAACTGATGCGCTTTCTCGGTATGGCTGGTTACTACAGAAAATTTTGTCCAAATTTCTCTACAATTACTGAGCCTATGACTAACTTACTCAAAAAGAAAGTAAAGTTTGTTTGGTCAGAGCAATGCCAACAGGTATTTGATACACGTAAAGCCATACTTCAAAATGCTCCAGTCTTGTCTGCACCAGATTTCAGTATGCCATTCAAATTAGCTGTAGATGCTAGTGATACGGCTGCTGGTGCTGTTTTATTGCAAGATGATAGTCTTGGGATAGATCATCCTGTTTGCTATTTTTCACGCAAATAACAAATCCCAGAGGAATTACTCTATAATTGAAAAAGACTGTTTAGCTTTGGTATTAGCTTTACAGCATTTTGAAGCTTATGTTACTTTTTCAAATCAGTCAATAGAAGTTTATATTGATCACAACCCTCTTGTTTTTCTGCAGAAAATAAAAGGCAAAAAATCACAGATTGCAAAGATGGAGTTTAATGTTACAGGAGTTTAATCTTGATATTAGACATACCAAAGGCAGAGACAATTTAATTGCAAACTATCTCTCTCGTAATTAAAGTTTATTGTTGTTCACACGTTTAAGATTACATTTGTAAAAGAAAGATCTTTCTTTGAAACGTTTTCCTTTTTGAAGAGGGGTGTGTTATGTAGGTCATTTTCCCCCCCACTCATCATGACCTGAGTTGTTTAGTCTACAACATTCTCAAGGTCACTGCTCTTAATGACCTTGAATTCAATTAGTAATGTTTGGAATGTTCAGGAAATTTAATTATTTGTGTAAGAGAGATAATTTTAGAACAGTAATTTGCATGTCAATAAAAGTTCTAGATTGTTCTTATATGCTCTTATGTAAGTGCATGGGTATAATAAATAAGGACATGCACAGCTTGCAGTCAGACCTTTGGGATTGTGTCTCTTGCGTATTACTTCAAGTCTTTCGAAACTCGAGCAGTATTAATTTTCAAGACTTTTCACGACCTACACTGCCAACGCTGGATTTATACTGTGGACTTCGTGCAACTTCAAGCCTGCAAGCCAAAGGACTGTTCATTCATCGGACTGACTGTTACAACTCTGAGACTGGAGATTTGCCGTCTCAGCTGTGATAAGTAGTCTTTACACTTTTACAGTTTGTATTCTATCCATGCCTTAGCAATTAGTTTTATTTTCGTAATAAATTTCGTTTTACACAGAAACTGCTGAGTTCACCCTTTTGTTCGTTTTTTTGTCACGTAACAATATGAAAGTTGTGGACACACAGCTACATGACTTGTATCTGTGGTGGGGAAGGCTAGGGTATATGCAGTCAACTTCACCATTCATATTGACCTTTCGATGATCCTCATAGACACAGCCTTTCCCGTCACAGATATCTGCATTTAGAAGTACTGTTGATAATGTTTTTATTTTGTGTACTGTTATTGCAAAAATATGTATTTCAGTTAAATAGCCGTTTCTACTGTGCTTTCATAGATTTTGAAAAGGCTTTTTATAGGCTTCACCATTATTCATTATTTTATAAACTGGCCAAGAAAGGTATTAGGGGCAATCTTTTTTCATCTCTTTACTGTATGAATTCACATGTGAAAGCTGATCTAAAATCACCCCAAGGTATAAATGATTTCTTTGGAATTTGAAAGGTGGTACAATAACTTGTGTACTCTTATAGGTTAAAGCTTCTGTACTTGTTGTATGCTGTCTCTTTTTAGTAGCACCCCAAATAGTTTGCAGCGACTCCTTAACCGTCTTTATGATTATTGTAAACGCTGGAGATTGACAGTAAACCTTAGCAAAAGCAAAATAATTGTGTTTCGAAATGGAGGTCGCTTAAAAAGACCCGGAAATGGTACTGGGGATGTAAAGAAATTGAAATAGTTTCAAAGTATAATTCTTTAGGGGTCATTCTCTCAAGTTCAGGTGTCTGGTATCAGGCACAAAAAAACATTGCAGATCAAGCTAGGAAGGCTTTTTACACTCTTGAGAGCACTTTATACAGATTTGATGGGCTTCATCCCAACATTGCATTTCACATATTTGATTGTAAGATACTTCCTATCCTTCTTTACGGTGGTGCTATTTGGGGGACACAAGATTGCGCCAATGTTGAAAAATCCAGCATGAATTCTGCAAATTTCTGTTAGGTGTATATCTGAACAAACAAACTCTGCTGTAAGAAGGGAATATGGAAGATATCCCATTAAAACCTACCTTGATATGGAAATTTTACGTTTTTGGATAAGATGTCTTCACCCTGAATGCCCTGAAATTGTCTATGATTGTTACAAGTACCAGTATGATCGAGCAGAAAAAAGTGTAAACTGTTGGGCTTTATATGTAAAACATTTGCTGTATAAATATTGTTTTAGTGACTTCTGGATAAATCAGCAAATAATTGATTGTACTTATTCACTTCAACAGTTTAAAGAAAGCTGTTGTAATATCGCAATGCAAGAATGGCAAGCTGAGATAAAGAGTAGCTGTGGTCTCCGTACATATGTAAATTTTTAAAAATGCTTTCAAATGTGAGAAATATCTTAAATGTATTCAGGCTACTATGTATCACAAGGCTTTAGCCCGTCTTCGGGTATCATCCAATAATCTTCTAGTTCAAAAAGGAAGAGAACTTGGAATTCCACTTCAAGACAGATTGTGTCCATTTAATTGTAATTGTATAGAAGACGAATTTCACTTTGTCCTGGTCTGTACTAAATATTAAAATCTCAGAGCCCGTTTCATTCCTCAATATTACTACACACCTGCTATCAAATGGAAATTTGCTCGATTATTACAATCAGAAAATAAGAGCATCTTGGAAAATCTAGCAAAATATGTATTTCATGCTCTTAAAGGGACAAAGTCGCCCATTTTTCATGAATTTGGTTTGATACCACATACTACTTATATTGTTTGACATGTTGAAAACTAATGAATAAATGGGTGACCATGCATATATTTGACCCCGGTTTTAGACACGATACATGAAACCATGGCGAAAATGCATTTTCGCATTGCTTTCATTTAATTTGTCTAAAACCGAGGTCAAATTTATGCATGGTCACCAATTTATTCAGTATCTTTTAATATGTCAAACAATATAAGTAGTATCTCGTACCAAACAAAATTAATGAAAAATTGGCGACTTTTGTCCCTTTAAACAACGTCAGCGTCTGCTTGGCGATGGAAACTAGAAATGGAACTTTGTTTGAAACCTCAAGTGACTGTAACTTTTCAATATGAAAATTGTACATTAAGGCCAGTGGCCTATAGTACTAAATAAATATGCTGATGATGATAGCTGCATTTCCATAGTTATGTATATGACTTAGAATTATTTGCACTGCTATATGATGACACAACCAACTGTTAGGGACATCTGCTACTTAACATATCATGTAATGTATTTGCCTTTTAAACTGATTACTTTCTTGATGTTTCTACTAAAAATGATTACACTGTTGAGTGTAGTCATTGTCTATATCATCTGTTTCCATCTCTTCAACTTCAATTTTCTTCTTCTCAGGTACACCAGTAGGTTCAGGATCATCAAAGGTCATTGTTATTCCAGGAGCATGTATATCATTCTCAATTGATTCGCCATAATCATGGATACTATCAAACACGGCATCATCGTCATCATCTGCTTTTGAAGAGGCTATATGCTCTGGAGTTTCCTCTGAATCTGCAAGGTAGAAGTACAAAATACCCATATTAATATGGTGAACATATTTTTTCAACATATGTCATTATGCAATGATGAGCATATGACGTGAGAAACAAATTTGATTTTGATTTGATTCATTTTGTAAGAGATTTTACAGTACGGCGTTTCTCCCATAGTAGAAAGTACAATTTGAACCACTATTGCTTGTTTAAAGATAAACCATCTCTAGCTTTTGGCTATTTTACAGTGTTGTTGTTGTTGTGTGTTTAAACTTCATGGATTCAAGAAAGACATTGCAGTTGACACATACAACAAAAATATAAAAAAATAGTCGAAAGTTACAAAATGTATGGCTAATTTAGGTTAAAGTGTGATATAAACCACTGATTCATTTATATAAGCTTACCTCTTATGTCATTATATTCAAAGTTTGTGGTAATGCTGCCACTCTTTGCTATCATAGAGCTTTATTTGGTAAGATGGAATGGCAATTGGACCATTTCTTACTACATTTACTTAATCCAACCAACATCTGTTGATATACTGTTGTTCCTTTCGCAGGGAAGATGAACGAAAATGATGCTGAGGTGGTCCTGAATCCTATGGAAGTATAAAGGTAAGTATAGATGATTCAAGCATGTATAGCCTTAAAACAGCTGTAACATTTTCAGTGTAAGGCCAATGTGAAAGATAGTTCCTCACACCACTGTATTATGTGACTACTGTGCTCTGGGAAAATCATGTACGTTAGAAATTCATTCGTTGTTCTGATGTTCCTTAAGTTAACGAAAATTCTGAAAAGCCATAATTAAACATGAGTTCCAATACCCAATCGAGCAGTGAAATAAATGCAGCAATGAGAGTGATCCAGCAGCTATGTGTGTGATGACAATCATCGCAAATTTATCAGGAAGACTGCATGACAGTATATATGAAGCCATAACTTTTGGAGATATAATTTCAACATGTTCTCTTTATTAAGCAGTGTTTTCTCCAACTTCACAAGGAACACTGCAAAGCCTGGTATCCATCTTATCAACACAGCCTGTTTGTTTGTTGTCAACATTGTTCATAATCATGGAAAATGATTATACATGTAAATCTTGTAATGTTTGTGGAAAATAAAAGAAAAACTTTACGTACCTCGAAATAATCCTGAGTATCGAAAAATTCAACACAAAAGACATTTCTATTCCACAAGACACCTTCACCTTGCATCAAGAAATCTGGTATTCTTTCAAAGTGGCTTTGCACCATTGTTGGTCTTCGACTTATTGTTTCTGCTGGGATAATGGTGTTTGGTCTTTTGAGAAGTTGTTTTGCAATTTTGCTATTGTCCGATTCACTAATTTGTGATGGATCTCTCTCCCTGGTAATTTCCTTTTTCAGCATCATCAAGGCATACCATGGCATTCCCTATGGTGCCTCCAGGCCGCTTCGATGATTTTGCTTTGGTAACTCTTCTAATTCTGTTGTACACTCTCTCCTTGTTTTCAGCATTGGTTGATCAAAGAGAAACCACTTGAAGTTGATCCGGCTGATGAAAGTTATATTGTGGAAGTACCTTCTGAACATCTTTTGTTTGGTAAGTTTCTTAGGATAACTGAAGATCGCTTTACACATGATTCAAAGTAGAAAGGCAATATTATACAGTCGAAGAATCAAGCGAAGCACCTTTCATGATCATGTCCATAAGCTTTTTCACTTATTTCAGCAAGCGTGTCTATGTTGGCTTCTTATACTACTTTGACTAAAAGCCTTTTGATGTAGGTACTGCGAATCCAAAAGGATCGCCTTCCCCGAATTTCGTCTTTGTGACCATATGTTGCCTGAATAAAGGTTTGTAAGTTGCCCGTTTCATCTTTGTCTTCAGTATGTGATGGCACCTCTCTTATGAGACCGTTTATATCATGCAGAGGCTCTGATGGTAAGATTTTATATCTGGAGCAGTTGATGTCAGCAAGGTTTGCTTTTGTAGATAGATGAAGCAATGATGGTACTCTCTTAATACTGTATAAGATTGCACAGAGTTTAACTTGCAATTCAGGCTTCTTTAAACCTTCTGTTTCTTCGCCTCAAGCATCCAGCTCTCTTTTTTTGTCAGCCACTCTTAGGTTGGCAAACTGATGAATTGTTCGGCCTGACCTCTGTCTCCCTATGGGACTTCCGTGGATCGGCAAGCCACGCTTCTTTACCATGGATAGAAACCTTAACCTATAACATGAAGAGAGATCGTCATGCTTTGTGATTCCATTCCACAGATACACTGGTAGTGACCATCTTAAAATTCCTGTGCTGGTCCATCACCATGAAAGAATCTATGTACGTCTTCATACTGCTGTCTTCCGTCGTTGGATGTTATTGGTTTGACCTCACTTTTTATCTCTGAAATTCTTGTTTCAATGTAGGACAGCTGATCAGCATCGTTAGCGTTAGATCTACCCATTATATATAAGTGAGTCTGTTCAACAAGACTATCAACATTTACTTGTTTCCCATATTCGTTCAGATACTCTTCATTAGTGAGATAGATAATGCTATCGTACACGCAGCTGAACATAAACATAAGATGGGAGTGGTAAGCCACTGTTCTCTACTGGTCATGCCATATTTTGAAGTGACGTGTATGGTGTAGTTTCTTCAGTTTTCTTCGCATTTCATCCAATGTTTCTCCTTGTTCGTACTCGTGAATTCTTTTTAACTCATCGTTCATTTCTTTATCCCCTAGGTTCTGATAGTAGGAGTCATCATATCCATACACCTAACTTCTTAGAATGCCCAGTTTAAATAGTCTGTCAAGCTCTTGTTTTCTGATAGTTTCTAAATTTATTTTCCAAATGTAGATTGTGTAGCTTTCTTCTTTTAATTTGTCTTCTTTTCCAATTATCTGCCTTTTAAACTCTTTAGGTGCTATTAATTCATCATTATCAATTTCTCCATTTTCATTTTTTCCTTATTTCCTGCAGGTTCCTTGCTGGCCTGCCCTAGGGCAGTGACACCTCCCCTCCTAGACCTTTCAGTGTTTTCCGACGAAATCGTCTATCAAAGTCACGACCTTGAACTTGCTTGTGAAAATTGAACTTGTCAATATTGTTGCCAGCTGATTTTGCATGTTCTTTTAGGATTTGACCTCCGTTTGCAGCTGCAACCCCATACTTTCCAGCTAGGCTACTCCAGTTTACTTCCTTACCTTCCTCATAATTTGATACTTCACTCATGAAATTACTCTTGTTCCAATCCACAGATGACGGTTTTTCGATGTGGTCTTTTGGAATCAACTTGTTCATGGACTTTAACTAAAGACGCCGATTCACTCTCTTCCTGGCTGAGGCAACAGACTCTAACTCAACAGATCGACGACATTTTTCATAGCTTGAAATTGACTGACCAGAACCAAACAGTCTTCAAATCTCTGTCATTTTCAGTGTGCCATTTTCAGTGTGTGATTTTTAGATGCTTTTTTCATACCGCTGTATATCATTCATCTTTCTTTTCATTTTGCTTGTTTGCTATTTTTTTCTGCAAACCGATACCCTGAACTTTTAAAAGGGCTTACCCATGGTGTTGAATAAACTTTATTATATATGACTCTTCCAATCGATGGCATAACTGTCCAGCTGCTCTGACAGCACATTGAACAGGCACATTGAGCCTTATGCCCTTAGAATTTTGCAATTTCCCATCTGTCTCATTGTATCTATTATGACATTGATTGTAGAGAAAGGTAGACTCTTAACACGATTCTGATAGTATTTGTTCAACAGCAGAATGTCAGCATTGCTTTTTTGACACTCATTACAATCTAATGCTATGAGCAGAGTTTGGATTGATGAAGGCAGTTTTTGCCAACTGGCTAGAGAAACATGTTGTAGAAATGTTGTCTTTTCATGTTGCTGTTCAGATGCAACCACTGAGCTTAATTACAGAGTGTCTTCTCAAATTTTGAGAGTTTGAGTTTGAACAGATCACTGTCAACTTGCATTTTACTGCTAGTCTCCATAATTGCCTGATAGGTAGCATACCCGGGTCGTATAGATGTGTTGTACACTGGCATAAATATTTTGTTTACGTTTTCGCCTTTATCCTGTTTAGAATTGCAGTTTAGGTCGCTCTTTTGTTGCTCCTGCTGCAATTGACATAAAATAACTACAAAACGCCATATCACTCTCCCAATGATTCAGTGAAAACTTAAGTGAAAGAAGTCAGCTTTCTTTGTCTGCTGCAAAATTGAATATGGCGCCAAAATTTTTGTCAAATCATATGAGCGAAGTTGAACTTTGACCTTTCAAGGTGTACGTTTTCAAAGCGATTAGTTGAGAGGACAATGATACATACCTGGATTACACAACAGCTGTCCAACTGATGTAGTATAACTTTCATAATCGCGTTTTAGGTTCTTGTCGACATGTCGCTGTTCTTGGAAATGTTGCTCTCTTCCATCCAAGTTTCTAATATGGTTTGTGTAGCTTCGCTCTGGTTAAACTGGGGTTGAATGGAGAATAAAACATGTTGCTGTCGACCTGGATGGCTCCTAACTGCATGGCGACCCACTGCAGGGACCAATTACAACTTTAACACAGGTACAGCATAGTCATCAAGGTTGAGCAGTGTGTACGACCCCTTTCACTGGGCAAAATGCTTGAGATACAACAATATATACACATATACTGATTCTGTACATGTGTCAAATACGTTAAGTATACACGTACGTATACTTAACACAATTTGAACTATTTTGTGATTATAGGATCTTGAGCATTTTGTTATAATCTATTCAAAAATCATCAATCTGACAGTGTTTTTGTGTGAAGGCGAGGGCAAATTTCATAAATTATTGATAAAATTTTATAAATTATTGATAAATGCACAATCATCAAATACGTCTCGAACAAATTATACATTTTTGTCTAGCTTTTCGCACGCTCAGGAAAGGAGATAAATGTAACTGATTTTTTCAATTTTGTTAAGGTTTAAATCAAAATACAAATTCCCTTTCAAAGGTTGATTTGTAGGCATTTACTATTCTCACCATACGATGCATGATAAAATTTTAAACTTTTGATGGAAAAATGGCCTTCTACCTCTACCCAAATCAGTTCTGCTGTAGTGTATGTGTTTTTGGTGATCTCTCTTTCAAATGATTAGGTAGATGTTAAGAAAATGTCTTGTACATTTATTTATTTCATATACAAGGAAAGGAGACCTGGTAAATTCGATTAAACTACCCTTTTCTTGTGAGTGTGCTAATTAATGCTGGAGAATTTTACAAAATCACTGAACTATGGCAGCTCTTCTAAAAAAATGAACTATTTTTGGTAGATGCAAAGAAGTGTAATCAATATCATCTGTCTGTTGAAACCATAAAAATATTAACGGCAGGAACCAACAGTTTTTGTCTGGACTTTGTTAGGGACTGTGCAGATATGTCTTTGCAGCTTTCAGGGACCACTCCGAGGGGACCCTAAGTCTTGTAGACACCTCACTGACTTGACCTTGAAACTTTCAGGGACCACCCAGATGTGTCCCTAAATCTTTCAAGGACTATCCTAATGTGACCTTCGCTCATCAGCTTGTGCATTCACAAGCATTACTTGGTAAAGCTGATCACAGGCAGAGATGTGACTGGAAAGATTTGGTCCAACTTCCTGCACGTAAGCGTCACTATTCAACACCTCGAAGTTCAGATTATGTAATGGCTTAACCAGGCGTCGTCATGGCTCCGATGTGTGACTGGTCGGCCGGCGCGGCAACACATCTTTGCGTATTTATCACGCGACGAGATCTACAAAGCATGTTCTCCATAGCATAAATGTGATGAACCCGGCAGTGGCTGAACCTTCAGTCGATTTAGACGAGCAGTCTTGTACTCGCTTGTTGAAGTATGCTATCGCCAGCCGACTCGACGCTGGTCTTAACAGTAAACAATTCACAAACAATCATGTCATGATGGCATATTCCATTTTAACCTACAGGGACACCTAGGGCGCATCGTGCGATTATGTAAGGTGTAAGGTCCCGGGTAAGGTACATGTTGCTCTTTTATGCTGTAAAGTTTTCCAACCGTTTAAAATACTGTTGTTGTATGTTAAAGTCTTCATGATTAATTTGGAGATGTAGTCGATGATGCTTTTCTCGTAAAGCGAGATACCGAATTGTACACCAAACAATATGGTCCTTGCTAATTAACATAATAAAGGTCGCGGGTCACATTGTTGTGAGACTCTGCATTGTTTCAAGTCGAGTTTGTAAACGACACGACGTTCGAATGAATTTTGTCCACTGCACTAATTCCTTCGTCGGGAAAGGTTACCGATTCTGAATGTAGGACGTCCATTACCCCAATTATTAATGACAGGACTACATGGAAAGCACCTGAATACTGGATATCGGCGATGAATTTGATGTCTGTTACCAAGGTACTTTGTGGAGTGACAGTGCTGTTTCCGATCTCGACAATGATGTCAGCAACTGTGATCGTAGCGTTAACATGACTAAGTCTATGTGACCTTGAAACTTTCAGGGACCAACCTGAGTTGTCCCTGAATCTTTCAAGGACTATCCTACTGTGACCTTGAAACTTTCAGGGACCACCCACATGAGTCCTTGAAACTTCCGGGGACCACCCTGAATTGTCCCCTAATCTTTATGAGGGAGCACTTACATTTGACCCCTAAACATTGCTTTAAGGTCTGGCCTAGAGAGGCACTTTGAAATAGTAAAGAACCAATCAGATATGATCCCAAAACCTTCAAATGCATCTAGGTCCTCTAAATAATGCAGCAATCATCAAGTTTGACCTTTAATCTTGACATTTTCAAGAATGTGTATCAATGAGATGAAATATCCTTCAAATATTGTCAAAAAAGATAAATTTACTATTTTTGAAAAGCAGATGGCTTTAAAGACTGCAATTTTTTATACTACTTTAGCATTTAATTCGATAATTACAGTTTAGATATTTTCACTAGACAAATTGATAATTACTAAATGCTTTGAGTAAACCCTCTCTTATAGAGCATATTTAGTGACTTTTACTGTTTATTTTATAATCACAAAATAGTTCTCATTGTGTTGCTAATAAAATGCAAAACTATAGTGTACACTTAGTGTGCAAAGATCTGCATTACGTATACGTATGAACTGCATAGAATTACGCTACGCTTATCAATGTATTAAAATGTTCCATATACAAAGATATACATCGCGTACGCAATTACTATTGTGTTCCATATACGTAGGTATGCGTAAGTATGCTGAGCGCATATCAAGCATTTTGTCCAGTGTTTTGTGCTCAAACATTCCAAGGAAGAATTCGCCTAGTTATTATTATTTACGTTCAATTATGACAAAACGCAATTTTTGTTACTCTTGTTTGACAAATATTACACAATGCATTATATATTTGTGATTCGCCGGATTAATAAAGGGACAAGCTACACTTCATTTATGAGGAGCAGGCTAGGTGGTCAATTTTAATATACCGACTTGCTTGTGCTCTCTGTCGAATTACAGATTCAATGGCTGCTCTTTCTGTCAATCGATAAAAATATTTTCATCTTCTAAATTCCGTGTTATTTTGACTGATATAGATTATATAGGATCCTAAATTACTGTGGCAAATTCCTTACGAACTTACACAGATGTATACCATGCAATAAACTAGAAAGTTGACGAGATCTTTGGCAAAACTACCATGTGTCGGCCTGAGTGAATAATATGGCAGAGGCTAAACCTTCATACTGACATAGGACAAAGTATTCACAAACGGAAACGGAGATATTAGGGAAAGGCTAAGTTTACTTGTTAGAAGAATACAACTTTCATTCTCATTTTGTTAGTCAATAACTCGAAATATTCTTTTTGTTCCCTGTTGTTGAAATCATATACAGTCTCGCGTCTTCAACATTATATTCTTATTTGACTCAAATAATATCCCAACCTAATGTCATTAGTTCTTTTAACATTACAACGACGTAGCTCGTGCCTTAAACTTGATAGAAATACTGTATTTGTAAGCATGGCTGCGCCAAATAACGTCGATCTACCATGCATGAGCACAGACAATGCCAATGAGGAGTGTCTGTGCGTAAGAGAGAAATGTATTTTACACAAGCTTACACAAATTTGACAGAATTAAAACAGAACTGTTTTTTTTACATTCTATCTTTTTTATGTTAATTTTGAAGCATACTCGTCAAATAAAATTACTTTAGTTAAGCGTGAGTGTCTTATTTCTGTCAGGAGCAAATGAACTATTCATTCATGATTTATGCAATCCATTAGTTGGGCATAGCCTCGCCTGTATATGCAGGAGTAGCTAGGAATTCATGACCTCTTGGCATGAGATTTGATAGGGAAACTACATAATAACATTTTTTGCGCCACTGTTTGACTCGGTCACAATGTCTTTCTGTTTTTGAATAAGCAACTTAACAGTTAAAAAAACATAGAACCTCAAAGTTAATATACTTGTTAGTTAGATGTACGACGGCATGGTATGCTGCCGGATGAACAGTAATATCAGATATATTATATGTTCTCAAATCAAAATAAAGTTCACCACAAACACATTGCTGGTATCTCCTCATGGACGTCCTTCGATCCATGACTGTGACCCCTTGACAAATTGAAAGGGCTGTTTGTATTTTATTGTTAACTGGAATAATCGCCGTGGCTAATCAACACTTTATATAAAACAGCCAAAGATAATATGCACTGACAATGTACACACACATACACACACATACAC
>LD363299.1:0-12975 GCA_001465055.1 Ptychodera flava
CAATTGCTTGGTAATCTTGATTGCTTTTAGGCACCTCATACTGCAAGGTGACCGGGGGTTGAGTGTTACAAAGACTGTACTGTGAAGTAACTCTTCAGTCCTAAGAAATGTCCACTTTCAGTGTGGTGGCGCCCTTCAAGACAGCAGCAATCTGATCGTCAATAGTGCAACCTGGAATGCAAATAGTTTTGTGACTTGGATACCCAAAATCTCAGTCCCGGCCAGAAGCCAATGGCGGAAGTAGTGCACCGCAACGGAAGATACCTAACGGTATCATGGCTGAAATGCTGAAAGTTTAACGCAACCTATGACAACGAACGACAACATGTAATCTCAACGATAGGACGGAAAATGTAAGTACGAGAACCAGCAAATAGATCGTGATAGTGATTATTGGAGTACGACCAGGATTGAAGTTTGAAACCCTGAATTGTACTTTCAGCTGAAAGTACCGTATACCCGGACCGTGTGTTTACTGACGAAGTGTCCGTTGGGACCGTGGTATCTAGCTCAAACAGTTCACTATTAAAATCTGGGTGCCACAAATCAGTCAAAGAATGCCTGTTGGATAACGGAATCATATTAACTTTACAGTAAATCAGTGTATGCGTATTAAGCTTACCGATATCTTACGCGAATCACCCAAACAACTTTTACGACTTCGAGCACAGTTGCGAATTGCGCGATCGATACACGGCGAAGGACGCTGTACGCACAGTAGCAATCTCTAATGCTTCAACAACGGCCTTCACCGTCTGTCAAACCACAACCGACTGTGACGTCGAACATACCAGTAGTCCTTCCTGTACATAGGGCAACGTGAATCTCACTGAACGATGTGTGCATCAAAATTGTTGAATCTGATGTCAGATTTAGTATGGACGTAAAGATCTTTTTCTATGGATTGAGTTTTCATCCAGAAGCAGATCAAGATATGGCAACAGAACTGTATACAGTAGTTACAAAGACGATCGCTTAATTCAATTCCTCTCAACTTCTATGTGTGTTCTACAGCACTCCACACCGAACACTAGAAAACAATGAGCAAATATAGACATATGATACAAAGCCATTTAAAAATTTCTTTGAAGGCGTCAGACTGATACAAGTAAACATTGCAGCAAGATTACCAGGAAGTCTCATCTGTATGGCGCACATGTACTGGAGAAGACATTTGACAATTTATTCTTTCTTCATCAATATTCTTTTGAGATATTTATGTCAACATGAAAACTCGCCCGCACATTATCCAACATCAATTCTACACATGATTTAGAGATTATTTTGAAATTGTGATCAATACATAGACATACTGAGTTAATTTAAAATTTAAATTTTCAATAGTGATATACAGTTCATTAACTTTTGGTTATATTTGCTTCTTCCCAATTTTGATTGAGTGAGGTCTAAGCATAATTACTACTACCTTTATGGTTTTGATTTCATAAACTGAAATGCTTTGTGGGCTACATTTGATCTAGAAGCCACCTCTCCACCATATCCAACCCTCCCCTGTAATCCCCAGGACAACTTCCTCATGCCCACAATAGCTACGAAATCCCCATATTGGCAAATTTGTGTTTGAAAAATTCAGCAGAGTTATGGTGACAGGAGACTGGACTTTCGTCTGAATTTTAGACATTTAGCAAGTCTGGTGTGTATTGGAAAATATATATCTTTCATTCAATTTATTTTTCTTTCACAGCTTACACAGCATCAAAACATTTGATAACAAAAGTGTACAGCCATGAATGTGAATACATATCTGACACCAGGGTTGGTGGAGAGCCACACCCATGTCCTAAGGCTTGTACCGTTTTCATGGAATGTCTTGAGTAGACCCCCACACTACTTCCTGGATCTGAAGATGTGTCAGATTACAACACTTGCGTATAATTTCAAGTTTGGAAGTGACTAGTAAGTAATGAGTTTGGAAATAGTGGAATTCTTTTATTTGTCAAAAAGTTGCATTTTTATGATAAAACAAAGTGGCATGGCTTATGGCCTTTGTTTTAAAGCATGAGCACTTAATCACATTTGTTAAAAAGATGAGATAGGGTGAATACTTGTCAGATGAAATTGAAATGTCTATTTTCATCTTAGAGCAATGATTTCACAGATCTAATGTAGTATTGTATACCATAGAAAGACTGAGCATATCAATGTAATATACATGAAATCTGTACAGCTTCAGGAATATAATGATATTTCAATTTGTCAACGATATGTTGATACAGTCAACACCAACAAATGTAATTTATTATTTTTTAAGCCATTGATTGCTTTATCTTGATAACTGAGATTGAGCCAGGTTGCACAATGCTGAAAGTCTGCCTGGTGGTATCATGTACTCAGGTATAAGTGGAAATGCCAAAAAACAAATAAATAAAGGAAAACAAAATATGTTAATGAGGTCTGGACACTGCTTGTGCTTTGTAACCCATGGTTGTGATTGGTTGAACACTGATCAGAAGAAATTGATTACATGTCCATGCAGCTTACGCAGGGTTGGTTTTATGATGTAGGGTGGATGCTTTGTAGCTTTATTGGTGATTTTTTTCATGTTTATTGGTTTAAGATTGAGGATGTATTAGAAAAAGTGTGGCATCTAAAAGTGGTATATTTTGACATACCATATTTTCACTTAATTACCTACATATCTGAAGATTGGTCTCTTTTTGTGAAATCTTGTAAAAAAAATTCTGAATCAGTATTAAAATTTGATCATTTTGTTAAATACCATCCAAATTCGCACTTGCTTGAATCGATATTTAGTGTTTTGTAAATTTCTAGGAATTTGAATCCACAACTTGCGGAGTGATATGTTATTGCATGACACCGATGATGATCTTGAAATTTTTACTTTTATTTACAGTGTATCAAGTCCAAGGTCACTCAATATCATCAGAGAACCATCAAAATGTCTGAAACTAGACTTGTCTTTGAATGATTTACATGTACTAAACCATGAAGGGCTGTATCCATTCAAGGAATGTCGGCATTTGGACGTGTCTCTCAACAGAATTGAACGGTAAAATGATGGTTTCTCAATTCTTATGCTAATTCCTATCACTACATGACATTCATATGCTTTATATCCTGTGATGCTGATGTCACTGTGGTAGACGATAGCGCGATCACGCACCGCTGGTGCGGTGCAGTTTAAACTATCAAAGTTTCCAAGGTTTTAATTGATTGTTGGTAACTATGGTGATTAACCGCAACATTTACCATGATGCCAATTTGTTTGCACGTAAGGTCAAAGGTCAATATGATATCGATATTCCTCTTCCACAATGTGTCAATAATTGATAACATTCCGTATCAGTCAGACAACGGATTCCCTAATTCAACCATAATTTGATGTACAGGTATTCTGTTTACATTTTCAATTGATTTTTTAACCTCGTTACCATCCTGATTTGACCCTAACCCTTGTTATCAATGATGATTGTAGTGGACCTGTTTACAGGGAATTGGAGATCAACAGATTAAAAGTTTATTGGCCACCAGGGATTCTTCAGTTAGCTCTTAGAAATAGAAATATTAGTTTAGATGAATTGATTTTGATGAAAGATTTGTATACTTACATATAATAGTCTTTTAAAATGTTTTGATCTGCAAATGTTATTTATTCAACAGGTTCACTGGTATTGAAATAATGCCATATTTGGTATTTATAAATCTATCCCATAATTTTATCAGCCAATTAGATGGATTAGATAAATGCAAATTTCTTGAAGATTTGGTAAGTTTTGAATTTTAATCTAAACTTATACAGATAATTTGAAAAAAAAAATATGTAACTGGAGTTTTGTAGTGACCTGATCTCTCTTGTGAATAATATCACAACATTTTCATTTTTACTGAATTAGAATTTCACAAACAATGCTAAGTATAAATTGTAATATATTGTACTTTCTGCACAGAGATGACAAGTACTCGGAAAGAAATACAGTCGTTGGATAATGTAAAGGTGCAGTCTTGCAGGGTTCCTACTCTGCAGAATTTAGTCATAACATGATGTCATTCAAAAGTGTTTCATATATTCATTGATAAAATGTCTAAATTTTTTCCGTGTACAGAATCTTGGTATGAATGAACTGACTGCTATTACCTCAATGCCTCCTCTCAGAAGTTTAACTACACTTCATTTAAATAACAATAAAGTAAGTGCCATTTCATTTTTGTCAACTCTCCATGATTATAATTTAATTATAGTGATACCAGGTCAATGACCATGTGTTTCTTTTTATTGCTTTTTTATCGAGTTCACGAGATCTGCACATAAGTACACAGTCAAATATTGGCCATTGGTATAAAAAAAAATATGAAGATCTGAAGATGTGAAAGAAATGCAAGTTTACATGTTAAAATATGATTAATATGAACAGAATAATCACTCTACCTCGATGAAAAGTGCAATTGATGTGATTGATATTTTTCAGATTTTTTTTAATTTCACAACCTGGGTACTGATAGCCAATTCCAACTTTTTCCTAAATAAAAAAAAACTTTGATGGACAGTTGTCAAAATCTGCTATTGCCTGTCCAATTCACAGATTTTATCATTGGATGGAATTCAAGCACTACCCAAGTTGCAAGAACTCTATGTACAGAAAAACAGGCTGGTAAGTAAGTCTATCAATGAGTTACCAATAAACTCTATGTACAGAAAAACAGGCTGGTAAGTCAGTCTATCAATGAGTTACCGATAAACTCTATGTAAGAGCTCTACGTACAAAAAAATTGGCTGGTAAGTCAATCAAGCAATGAGTTACCTCTATGTAAGGACTCTACGTATAGAAAAACTTGACTCTCTCCCACAGGTGTATGCTGTATATTCTGCTTTATGCTATGCATTCACATTTGTGTACTAGTTTGTGGAGGAGGGTTGTTTGAACTTTCACTGAGCTGGGTCAGTCTACTGGCCTTCAACTCAATCTGACGATTTTCATCTTCTTCGTATCAGACTATTACAACTTGTTTTCACAGAGAGACATCAAGGCTGTTGCAAGTTCTTTCAATCTGATGATACTTGATGCATCAGAAAATCAAATCTCAGACACTCATCACACATTTGCAATTCTCAGGGGATTACGAAGACTGACTGAATTACATCTCTATGTGAGTCAAATCCTTTAAAATCTGTATTATGAATACTTCACTGAAAATGCATCCTGGGTGACAAACCAGAAATTAAGTCAAATTTGATGTTTTGTTTATAATTCAATGAAATGTAGAATTAGCTCTTTTGAGTGTTCAACAAAGATATCTGAAGTGACATCTTAACCCTTTCACCCCCAGTTCCCTGTATACAGGTCCAACTTTACCATAAAAAAACAATGGATTTGGGACAAACCGTGGTGGTGAAAGGGTTAAAGGGCCAGTAATCCTAACTTTTGATAATATTTTCAACATTTTTATTTTGAATGTGAACCATAATTCCTTGTTCTACTCCCCAAAGAATGTTCATATACACAGTATTCAGCTTGTCAACTCAGCCTGTACATTGCATTGTTATTGTTGAAAAGTAACTTCTGGTCCGGACTAAAATTCAAATGTAAACAATAACCATGCATTTTACACATATAGACGCTAAGTTGACAAGCTAAATAGTGGGTGTTTCAACATTCTTTGGGAGTAGAATAAGAAGTTGCAATTGATTTATAAAATAAAAATAATGAAAAATCTTCAAAAGTTAGCATTATTGGCCCTTGAATCACAAAGTGACAGATTACTGATCACAGTAGATTATCAAAAGTAGAGAACATATTCTATCTGGGCTGTCACTCTTGTTGAATGAATTTATCAGTGGTAGCTAGGCACACCTCTCATCCATCAACTGTAGTGCAATTAGCCACCTCTTGAGAAACAGTTCACAAAGTAACTCATGCATTTTATTCGTAGCTCTCAAGCCATGACCTTACTTAGATTTTTTCTTATTACAAAAAGTGGCAATTTTGTTATTGAGGATGCCTCACTTCTTTTGGAAAAAAAATTTGAAAACTACAATCTAATGTCAATATGTGGTGTGTAGAAAGATACTTTAGTAAGCTGTTAAAATATGATACAGCCATTTTGTATCATTTATAACATTGAAATACTATTTCTGTGAAAAGTTTAGGTATAGAATGAAACTGATTATTTTCACTCATAATTTCCACCATTTCTACATTTTCACAGGGAAATCCTATTGAGAAGGAGAATCATTACAAAGAAAGTATCTACCATTCAACTACTGTACATATTCTTGATGGACTGACTCTGAAAAGTCCATACAAACCAATACCTGTACGTACCCATACTTTCTGTGTTTGTTTAGAGTGATAAATTATTCTTTTAACCATGGGAAAATGCAAGTAAGTCATACAAAACTAGCACATGAATGTAGGAGGACATCTAAAAATTTGTCCAGAAACTGTAGCTTTGTCTTCAAACCTTGCAAAGTCGATCGCTGTAGAACCAAGACATGACATTACTGTGTATGCAAGGCTACTGCTTGAATAAGTGTGTTGACATTTTGTATTGGCCATTCTGTATTACAAAGTACCCGTAATAGTGCTAGATTTGGTTTGCCCTTGATTTTTTAAATACAGTTTTAAAAACAACAATTGTTCTCTCCCATTCGTCTGTATACGATCACTTCCTCTCAAGTTCTTCAAAAAGACAACTATCTCCTACCACATATGTGCAACCCTGACTCAAAATTAACTTGTTGCCATGGAAATATGATAAAAGATTTATCTTTGAAGGAAATTGGAATTGAAGATCTTGGCAAAGTAGATGGTCTGAAGGCTGCAGCAAAGAGAGCGTATCAGCAACAGTTACATCGCCATCACCGAGAAGCTGATGAAAACATAAAATTTCTTCAGAGAAGAATTATGTATGTCATCTTGTATGTCAATCTTTCACAAAATATCTCCCCTTCTGTCAGATTTTTTTCCACTTTTGACAGGTAGTTTTAATGTGATTTCTGTTATTGGAAAATTGTGACCATTGCTCTACACAAGATTACACAATAGTGTGATATGGAATGTTGCTTTGCTGTACGTGTACATCTGTACATTTCTCTCACTCAATTATCGCTACACCTTTGATATTCAAGCACAGATAAACAATTTGATGTAATGGTGCAGGACTGTACAACTTTTTAAAATTTAAATCTGTAAATTGTATCATCTTTATATGGTTATCATATCAAACATAAAAAGGATATTATTCAATTATTAAATGGATATTCTTCAATTGTAAAACATGGCAAGAATTTATTTGGGCTGTCTTATATGTCTATATTTAACTTCTGTTTCATTATATTTTACTTTGATTTCCCAGATCAATCAAAGAAGAGCAAACAGACTATGAACAAAGACTCAAGAGAGATTTAAATGCATGTGTCAGGTAAAACTCTATTTGACATTTTTCAGGAAATGTTTTAAAGTGAATATGACACACACACACAGACAAGAGTGTTTAAATCAGTGATTTCTTGAACTTATTCACTGTTTAAAGTCAGTCTTACTTTATCAGTGCTGTGTTGGTTGTAATACTCTGAGCCATGCTAGGGTTTATCTCAGTTTCATGTTCATCTTAGCATCAGAGAGACGGACAGAGACATGTAGGAACAGACTAGAAAGAGCCATAGATGACTAATTGGCAAAGATGGAGATCAATACTGGAAAATCACAGAAAGAATCTGTGATTCACTAATGACACAGAGTACCGGTATGACATGAAGTGTCACAAAAACAAGCAGAAAAAATGTGCAGTGCAGCAGAGTGAAATATACTGATATGGTAATTATGACTGATCAGGTATCAAGCAGAATGGTAACATCGTATTTTGTCTGCAGGTACTTGGACCATGTATCAACAGATGATAACTACAAAATAGATGCCAAATATCTCAAAGACAGCGTTACCAATCCATACATACCAAAACCATGGTCAAAGGTAAACAAGTCAACTCATAAATGAAACTATACTGTTGCATGCAATTTATCAATTCCATTCACCAGTAGTTTCTAAAAGCCAGTCTCTTGTTAGTTTATTGATCAGAAATGATACGTAATAGATCTCTGTAAATATAATGTTTAGATTGAAATAATGTAGAGTAGCAAGTTCCATGAGATTGTTGATACCTGGTGTTGTAATAATAGTGAACAAATCAGTACTCAAAATCACTGTGCCACACTGTCTCCATCACAATAATAAGTCTAATAAAATTGCTCTACTGAAACATTGAATAAAATACGACTTATTGGGAACCTAGTAGATATCTTATTAAAATACAGTTAATAAATTTATGTTATTAAGAATAGAAGTACATGTATGCTTAGTCAAGACCCATCACCGAATGCTTGCTTCATGATCAAAAGTTTTAGAAGCTTACGTCACATTTATCATTTCCTTTCCACTCATTCTTGTTTCCCCCCGTTTTTTCTTTCCTCCTTACTATGCCTAGACGTCCAGGAGATTAGGTGCAATGTGAATTTTCTTTATTATTATTATAAACTGTAAACTCACGTCCTATTCATAAAAAGATTTCTTATCATAAATATTGCTAGAATTTAATAAATACTACCAAATGGGTAATTGTTTTGAATTTCAGGAACCCCGTCATTGGCCCAGACAATCTGAATTCTTGAACAATCAGCAACCTCGGCGATACGGAAGACAAGCATCTGTGGATTCTGCTTTGGACAGAGACAGACAACATCTGCCGTTACCAGATGGATATCAACCATCTCATCTTGATGTCCGGAATGGACGGGAAAACTTCAGAGGTCTAAAACGGACGGATGATGTAAGTGAACTAGCCAGTCTTCTCTTTCTAGAACTTTTTGCAGTCGCAAGGATAATATTTACTATTGTGAACTGATGTAAGATTTACTTAATCATATGAGATGAGAATTAAGGTACATGTATATATAGTATCTGCCTCAAAAATGAAAGGCAAACTTTTACTCAAACTTACTGTAAGGAAATTTCAAGCCATTCTCTTTTAAATCACAAATCAAAATCAAGGGTCACCATGCAAATTTTGGTGCTGGGGTAACAGATTACCTGACATTTACCGATATCTGAAATTCAAAATGGATACTAGCCCTGTTGTTTACTCTATGGGAAAAAATAAAAGTTTTGATTTTCACAATAATAGGTTGATGAAAATTGTATTTATGTCGAGAGCTTCAAAATTAACCCACACAAGTGGTAAATCAGAAAAGAATTTAAAAATTTGAGAGTCCAAATATCTGTCCCAATGTTGGCTGGTTGAATACAGAATTCACTGAGTTTAAAGATGTCCAGAAGAGAGCTCTTCTAGTCATGTGCTGATCAGAGATTCTTCTTGACTGAAATGCAATCTGGTGACTGAATGTTGTTGCCCAATTACACATGATGTAATATTTGTATATTTTTTTTTCAAAACAGGTCTTAGAAGCAGCTGCAGAGGTGTTACAGAAAGAGAAATACAGTGGAACTCTGAACAACGAACCAGTTTCTGATATCTAGGAAAGTGCTTCATCAATCACTTGGTGCAGTCCCAATACCATGTCAATCATTTAGTGCATTCCAGTTGCCCTGTCAATCATTCAGTGCATTCCAAATGCCCTGTCAATCATTCTACGTATTCCTAATGCCCTGTCAATCATTTGGTACTTTCCAAATGCCATGTCAATCATTCTACGTATTCCTAATACCCTGTCAATCATTCAGTGCATTCCAAATGCCCTGTCAATCATTCTACGTATTCCTAATGCCCTGTCAATCATTTGCTACTTTCCAAATGCCATGTCAATCATTTGGTACTTTCCAAATGCCATGTCAATCATTTGGTATATTCCAAATACCATGTTACAGGCTTGAACATTCAATTTTATCTTCCTATAGTTTTGGAGCTTTAAAATCAGTGCAAACTGATAATGTTTTGCACTTCTACCAAATGATCCAGTAATTAATCTCGTAATTATTTGGTAGGAGTGCAGATATTTGCAAAGTCCACTGTCACTGAAATGTAGAAAGTATGAGTCTAATAAAACATGAAAATTATGAATCAGCCTATTAAAATTAATTATGAAGGAATCACGATTTTAAATAAAAATACACAGGTAGAATAAATTCAGATATTTTATACTGCTCATTTTATTTCCTCCATGTAAATACTTGTATATATGTTTTTTATGAAATGATAATTTGTATAGATCATCATGTAAAATCATTCATACAGATTCTGTAATAAGATGTATAGACTAAAAATACAAGTAACAATACTCATTGCAACAATTAGCACCATTGCCTTCGCAGTTGAAGGTCATTGAAAATGTCATCATTGATTTGAATATGAGCTTGGACATCAAAAACACTGATTCTGAGCTTGGGTATCCGAACTGAGCTGGTTCATCTGTACAGCTGATATGAAGTATTGATATATTGCTTCTATGTGAAAACTGATTATTACTAAAACTTGCACTACAAAACATAAGGTGCCAGTCATCGACATTATCTTTCTGCAATTATCAAAGGTGCACAGCTAACCAAAATGAATACAGTAAAATTTATTGGTGACATCAATTTCAGTACAAATGATTACATTATCGCAACCTGGTTTTAACTTGGTTAGGATATTTTCCAGTCAAAATTTTTTCACAAGGTATACTTTTCACCTCTGTCAAAAATTTATAAAAATATTATAGGGCCAGGATTAGATAATATGGCATTCAATTTGGAGGACAAGTGCCTTCCTTTTGTCAGATGAAGGGTTATCTACGCCCACCTGTCACTGGGTACACTGACCCACAGGTGATTATGTGAAGAAATCCAATGTTTTTTGCTTGAGTTAGGGTTTGGATAAACAGCCTTATCACTGTGGTAATATTACTTCTGTCCCTCATGAGACAAGTTTTGCTAAGTGTAACATACATCTCAGGTAACACAATAGCTTTGGTTTAACAAGTGGAGATCAAGTAATATGAGAATGTTGTAAAAGTTAATAACTTTACATATGACCTTGTAAAAGTTACTTTTCAAATCAAATACAAAATTATATTTGGGCTTTAAATGGAATCACAGAAAATTAGGGTTTCATATAGACTTTGATGTACAGCAGAAATGTCTAAGACTCATGTAAATACTTTATCTATGATAAAACCTACAACTTGTTTTAAAAATCAACCTGTAAAACAGTACTGTTTCAAAGCTCTAGTGGTATATTTCTTGAGAATACATGCACATAAACTATGCAAATTACAAGAGATGCTTTAACTTTCACAAAGCTGCTAATGCCAGCTGTTTAAACAAATCAGTCAACTCGACACTGTCACCCGTATATGAATGATACATATTTATGGCACATTGTGAATTGACATTCCGTCTTTTTATAATAAATGTAAAAAGTTACTTTGTATAAAAATTCTGTCACTTCAGATTGCGTCATTTTGTTCTTGTTTAAAAGACATCTAATACTGGTATCAGTTTAATTTTCTCGTTCATATTTACATTTAATATTTCAGTGTTGACGGTAGAGGAACAATGATTGAATATAAAATAAAAGGCATCTAAAATTAATACTGGTATCAATTTAATTTTCTTGTTCATATTTGCATTTAATATTTCAGTATGATGAAAACATTCATTGACGGTAGAGGAACAATGATTGAACATTCATTAAGTAAATATTTGGACAAGGCAAGTGTGAGTTCTACTTGTGTTAAGGTGTGTGTTTGTGTCTCTGCATGAGGTATGATCATAATTGAACCATGTCAGAACAAAGGCAAGAGGATGCACTACAAAAGCAGGAAAATAATATCAAGATTTTATGGAATAATTCTTGAAATACATTTTGTCCAACATTTTTTAACCTGAGCTAAAATATGATATTCCTGTGTGATGAGTGAGAGCAATGGGTAAAGAATACATATATCTGAATAATAAAAGGTATACTGTCACCTGTTCCAATTTTGCCACAGTTACCATGGAAAGAGAAAAATCTAACCAATCACAGATTTTAAGCGGGTGGCTGCTTTTTAAAAACAGCGCCCTCCTATGGGCATTTTGAATACCAAGGAACCATGACCATATATAGGCATATTTAGATTACAGGTGACTGTATACCTTTAACACTGGTGCAAGTGTAAGAATAAATGATTGCTTTGAGCCATATTGGATTGTACCCACAACAAAGTGATGAGCATATGAAGATCACAGTGTGTTGCCCTTGAAAAGGGTTGGAAAAAAGGATGAACAAAATGCAATACAAAAAGTATAGAATGCAACTCTTTGATATTTGACTGAAAACAAATTATATTGGTCTGAGTACAATGATTGTCATTTAGTGACCTAAGTATGAATTGATAAATAATTTCTTAGGTAGAATGCATCTCTGGGAAAGAAATTTGGACACTGAAACTTTTACAGTAAATTTTCAATCTACCATTTGTGGGGGCTCATTTTTACCTTCTCGTGTCTATTTATAGACAGAGAAGGTATTAGAGTTGAAAACCAGTATGCTGGTGTCAACTACTTCCGTCTGTCAAGATCCGTTGACATTATGCCATTGTGATGGGTCATATCATAAACTGGTGGGGGTGTTCATGGTTCAGGTTGAGGTGTAGGAGAACGATTTTGAGCTGTGACAAAAATCAAAAGGGACTTAGTGGCATAAGCCATAGTGTTACATGTAAGCCTTTCTCCAAGGTTCTTAGTTGACTACGATCTATTACAGACTACTGAGCTAACTTTAGGGGTACTCACTTTGTGTTTGCTCACCCTGTGTGCGCTAGTGTTTGGTACTGAGTTGCGTGGATATCCCCTTATGGCCTCACGTGATATGGGCCTGTTGCATAATCTGCAGATGATCATATGCCTCTGAGTCTGAGTCTGAAAACGGTCGTTGTGTAAGCCTGTCGGCATTTTCCTTGCATTTTTTCTCATTTAATTTTGCAAAATATCGGCGAGTACCTCAATATTTCAAGATAAC
>LD363299.1:14040-25892 GCA_001465055.1 Ptychodera flava
ATGCCCCTACATCATCAACTATTTACCAATAACTCCATGCCAACAACCAATTACCTGACCTGGCCACACATTAGAGAAGGTACAGCGTCATTGACGGTATTTTTAAGCTCATGGAATGACTCAATTTTTCACTAGCTTGATTTTGGCGAAATAAAAATCTATAATTTGTCTTTCTAATAGAAAATTTTACATAGTGACCCCAATTTTTATTCTTCATTTCAAAAGAGAATCATTTGCAGATTCATTACAGAAAGTTTGAGGAAAAGTTTACGTCGTCAAATTTCGAGATGCAAAATACCTTAAGGTAGTATGCGCCTCAAAAATGAAAGACTTAAACTTTTGCTCAAATTTTTCTCAAGGAATATTTAAACCATTCTCTTTCAAAATCTAGAATAAAAATTGGGGGTCAACATGCAAATTTTGGTACTACAGAAATAAATTACTCAAAATTTACTTATATTTGAAATTCAAAATGGCCGCCATCCCTGTGTTCACCCTATGGAGAAAAATGACATTTTCAATTTTCGAAAAACTAAGATGGCAAAAAGTTTTCTTACACCAAGAGCTTTAAAATGAATGCCCACATGTGGTAGATCAGAAATGAATCGTAAAGGTCAGAGTCCAAATATCTGTCCCCGAGGCGCGTTCTACCTTAACAAAAGTCTTTGGTTTTATGGTATATAAAATTCTGAAAATGCATTAGTACTGTTTTTGATTGTTTTTTCTCTTGAATCTGATAATCTATTTGAGGAAATGATCTGAACACCAACATTGAAAATTTTGCTCGTTTCTCTAAATCTAAATTATCCATCAAGTTTGGTGATTTCCAGTGCTTTTGAGGTAAGTTTGACCTTCTCAAGTAAGTTTCGTGCATGGGACACTGAACATGTCTTGAGAGTACAAACTAGAGCTGTAGGTACAACCTGTAAATGAAAAATTTCAAAAATTAGATGTGGCAGAAAATTGATTTTATCATGGGAATTCTCATGATAATCAAACCTGTCTTTGCTCTCCCCTTGCAAGGGGAGTCAGTCCTAAAATAAAGTCACAAAAAACTTACATTTGTCCTGAAACAAAATAGTGTTGTACCTTGACAACTTCAAGTTACAAATTCTCAATGTTGTAGCCAGAAAGATGTGATAAAAATGGATTTTGTCATGGGAATTCTCCAGGGAACCTCTGAAATAACCTGTCTTTGCAATACATTTTGAAGGATAGAAGCTTCAGTAGCCCGTATATAATTTTGAAAGTAACCTGATCATCACATGTTCCCAAAAATAGTTTCAAATAACTTGATAATTACGTTTGTCCTGAAACAAAGTTACAAAGAACTATGATGACTGACTACTAACTTGTTCACACACAAAAAGTTGGGTTGATGTTATAAACACAATCTGAATACTTATAAAAATAATCTGAATACTTGGTGTTGGCCTAGCGTCGGACCAATTTTGTCCTGATTCGGGGGGTGGGGGTGGGGGATGTCTAGGGCAGACACAAAATCTGAGTCGGCCTAGATTTCCATGTGTGGACGTGTAACGTCTGCCCTGGTCCCAGATGATCGCCAAGTTTGATCATAGACGTTTTTTGAGGGTCTATGTTTTGATGGTCAAGTTTACATTTGTCAGAAATTTTCATTCAAGCCAGTCCTTATCATTCCATGTTGTCAGAAAGACATTTTCCTGCCAAATTTCGCTCCGTTAATGAGACCATGTCACCCAATTCACAGTACTTGTACAATTGAGAGACACACGTGTTATCAATATCATTAAAAAGGCCATGTTCTCCATTGCCTACATCAATCCAATTCCAGCTCGTACGCTCACTAAATATAAGCCGAAGTTAAATATATATGTGTTTATATGTGCTAGTCAAGTATTTTGTCTGCTTACCTTATTCATGACAGTGGCTTTCTGAATGTGTTCCGATATTGCAGCATTGTCTTGATCAGAAGTGATGACATCTGTTGAATAGATACTTTTTAACAGGGCAAGCCTGGCATTTTCTCTTGTACATCCGCCACATTTCTAGAAACAAAAATACCAGTTCTACTAGTGACACTGAATTCTGCTTTTGATAACCTCAATACAAACACATACACATGGACATTGATGAGGCACCCAGGTGCCAATCAAAAACTCTTTGCGTAACTTAAACACAAAAACTGACAAATCAAATCACAAAAAATTTTCAAAGATAGAGTATTGTAACATTTGTCTGTGAAGCTTGATTCAAATTGTTTTGAGCTCTTTTCTCTTACTTGCTGGCTATTTTTTTCACTATGTCAATTCTGACTTCCAGCAAAACCAGTTCTGCTTTTAGTCACCCACTCTCTTGCTGCATATCATAGTCACATTATTCCTATTCATCCATACTTATTTCACCAAATCCATTAATCTATTCATTGACCAAAGCATACTATCAGTTCCTTGTTAATTCCATCCCATTTTGTTTATCAATCAACTCTTTCCCTGACCTGTCCATTCAATCCTATGTAAGGTAGAACGCACCTCGGGGACAGACATTCGGACTCTCAAACTTTTACAATTCTCTTCTGACATGTGGGGGTTCATTTTAAAGCTCTTGGTGAAAGAAAACTTTTCACCAGCTTAGTTTTTCGAAATTCGAAAATTTTCATTTTTCTCCAAAGAGTTAACACAGGGATGGCGGCCATTTTGAATTCCTAATATCGGTAAATCTTTGGTAATTTGTTTCTCTTGTACCAAAATTTGCACGGTGACCCCCTATTTTTATTCTTGATCTTGAAAGAGAATGATTGAAAGATTCCTTGAGGAAAGTTAGAGCAAAAGTTTAAGTCTTTCACTTTCGAGGTGCATACTACCTTAATCCATCCATCAATCCATCCTGGAAGTTCCCTGTCCATCCTATTATTCAGTTCCGTCGATCAATTCACACTGTCAGTTCCCTGCCTATTCCATTCCATACACTCATGCACCTATCTACAGTCTCCCTAGCCAATTTTGCCAACAAGGACACCCATCCTTTCATACTCACCTCTATGATACCAATAGCTCTATGATACAGTTTGGCATTGCTGACTTTGACATCTATCATAAGATTCTTGTAAACTTTGCCATTCAGGATGTGACTTCCAGTACTGATAGCATTCAGGATCAGTTTCAGTGAAAATTCAGTCAAGAAAATCTCAAAGGGTTTGCACTTGCCATCTTCTGTCTGTTTGGTATCTGATTGCACTTGAAAAACAGGGCCTATAGTCTCCCAAATCTGTTGCCATGGTAATTCTACTGTGAAGACAGTCTTAAATGATGATAAAATGGCTGTGGACTGTATACAATTCAGTGAGAAAAGAACAATAGACTTCAATTAGTCTATACAAACTTTCATATCATCTTCTGACAAGATTTAGCACTTTTTATGCAACTTCTGATTCTTTACTCATAATTCAATATAAGCATTTGACCTTCGAACCAAATCAGCATCCACTTGACCATAAAAACTCCAGTATTAACCATGCAAACAGTCAACTTTGTCAATGATGTCTGTGTACTGATTGTAAGCAGTATTAAAAAAGCAAGATAGCTTAATTTACTATGATTGTCTTACAATTATCATCGATGAGATATTGATAATTTATCAATAATTTACAATGATTGTCTTAAAATTATCATCTATGTGATATTGAAAGTAAAAAAGAGTGCTGTTGACAATACCATGAGGCCACAGTAATTAACCCTTTGAATGCTGTAGTTACTTCAGTTATTCCTGAACAAAATTTTCGTGCAACATTTTACCAGTTTTTTATGAACTTTTCTGTAATTTGTTTTCATTGATAATTTTGGACCACATGGATATCATATTTCATATCCTACTTTCTTCCATCAAAATTTTGGCAAAAATATGAAAAAAATTGACAAGGTTATATTTTTAAAGGCAACAAAAATTGACTATGGCGCTCAAAGATTATATTCTTTGTTGTTTGTCCACTCAAAATTTTGGATGGTAAACAGGTAAGTGGTTCAAAAAACACAACACAGGTAAGTCTATACAAGTAAGTTTTATATTTACGTAATTGTTTTGATGTAATATGAGTGCTCAGTGAAGAGTAAAAGCACAAATACCTTTTTCGCCACAGAATTTACACCACAATGTGACATTTTGCAAGTATGCAGGCACAAATTTGTACAACAAAAATTTGTAGATAAGAAAAGCTACACTGTAAATCCTATTCAAATACGCTGTGTGTAATTTTCATGGCACCTCCAAAATCTATGCGCACGAAGGATGCAAACAAAGAATTTAATTACTCTGGCCTTACTTGCTAAACTTACTGCTAGAAAGGAGCAGGTATGTGTCAGTATTGATAAACCTAAATAATAAACAAACAAACAAACAAACAAAACACTACCTGCAGTGACTGATTTTCATCTTCAGATTTTTTGAAGAGTATGACTCCAAGTTGACATGTTTGTTTTGAAACCAATTCTGATATTTTCATTATTTCATCTTTAAAGTTGACAAGATCTGTTGATAGTATACAATACTCAATTATTGTAAACGTAAACATATTACAACAACATTATGGCTGAGTTATTCAAGATGTCTGGTAGAATCTCGGATCAGTAATACATGTATTGCCAGTGTCTACGTAATGATCACATTATGACACATCAACATAACATGAAGATATTTGTATAAAGGCAACAAAAATTGACTAAATTTTAAGGTTTTAATAACCATGGACTTTCACTCCGGTAGTTGCTGTGTTTTAAAATAATTACCAGTATATGACACTTACCATTGTCTTTCAGAAGAAACAGAACAGTGTCATTGGTGCCCAGTTTGCCAATCATGTCTTTTTCAAAATGTTCAGCCGAAATATTGAATGGTTCACCCTGACAGATACAGCAACATTCTTGTTAGTATAATTAAAATGAATTCAGTTAGAACATTGTGGCAGCACAATAGCAAAGCAAGTCAGTCACAGCTCGCTGGTTCTTCAAGCTTGTTTAGATCTATGATCCAACTGTAGAGGGCGCACTAAAGGAAAATATCTGTCAGTAGTGTAAAAACGTGATGATGAATTCAAAGCCTTTTTTTGAATAAACTACTGAAGTTACACTTAGCAATAAGAAAGATTTCAATCTTTTTTACAAAAGGGGTGGATTTTAGCTGCTATACACTCTGGCCATCAGTTCAAGGAAGAGATTATCTTAATTTAATAGCTCTACTATTGCAATCTGTATTTTACAGCCATGTACCCTGGTACTTGCTGATTCATACCACCAGCTACCAATAGAATTTTAGAATCTGTGTTTCATTGTTGTCAAATATCACCATGACATCACAAACCTAGCGGTACCATGGTACACTGTTTGCTTGGGAAAAATCAATAGAGTGAGACAATTTCTGGAACTGTGTTTTGGTTGAGCTTGATAATTCTTGTGATTTCCTGATTCTCAGCAAAAACTTATGAAGGCCAATAAACTGCTAACCTCATCAAGTATAACTTACGAAGGCCAATAAGCTGCTACCCTCTCGATTGCCGTACACCTGAAAACCTCCAATAACAAAACCTCTTATATCCTCCAAGCCTGAAAACCAAGATGAAGAAATGATTTTAAATTGGTTGAGATAATTAGTAAAAGATAGAAGAGAAAGAATGGATATTCTTTTAAATAAATTGTTAAAAATAAGACATTTACCAAAAATTGTGAGACGCGGAAAAGAATGAAGAATGTCTTCTTCAAGTCCATCTCTCTGATATCATATTGCTTTATCTGCAGTATTGCTGGAGGAATATACCAATATCATATTGCTTTATCTGCAGTATAGCTGGAGGAATATACACACTCTAAACATGGTTTGTAGTACAGGGGACTGACAGAAAATAACTCTATCAGTACTAGACTTGGGTTACCCCTCTTATTTGTCCATGGAACTTCATGCTTTTGGGTTGGGGTTTATGATAGATATGATTACATTCAGATATGATCAAACAGTCTCTGTGTTGAAAGTCAAGACTTTACTTTGCATGAAAACATCACTTTATTTTATGTCCAATACAAAGAAGTCAAATCTTTTGCCATCCACACAGTTTATTGTGTTTGATTGGGCTTGGCAGCATTCTTCAATATGGCCATCATTTTAAAAAACCTGGTATTGACCCGTTGTCTGATAAAACATTGACAGTTGATGGCAACTTTTTCCTCACAGGTAAGGAGAAGTAACATTGACGTGTACATGAGATCAATAGATTTTGACTCACAGGGTACGGAAGAAATAACATTGAAGTATGGTACCTTAGACCAATGGATTGTGACTCACAGGGTACGGCAGCGATAACATTGAAGTATGGTACCTGAGGCTAATGAATTCTGACTCACTGGGTACAAGCGATATAACAGTGAAGCACGGAACATGTGACCAACTGATCCCAATCTCCTTAACCCTTTGAGCGCCAAAGTCAATCTTTGTCACTTTTATAAAATGTGCCCCAGTCAATTTTTTTTCAGATTTTTGCCAAAATTTTGATAAAACTGTAGCAAATGAAATGTGATTGTCTGTTTGATCCAAAATTATCAAAATAATTACAGAAAAATTCATAAAAATAGGTAAAATAATGCACTGAAATTTTGGTGGGGAAAAATTACAGCACTCAAAGGGTTAAGTAAACATCAGACTGTCATGGAAAACACTTTTATAGATTATTGTAAAATTCATCAGTGAAAAGAGGTAATAAATACTCTAATGAAGTACTTACTTGCACCGTAGGTGGGTGGACACTCTGATGCATCAATTATACCCATAATGCCGAGGGAATCTACTCCAATATAGTAAATATGACCATTGTCATTCAAACTGTTGAAACATCAAAACAAAATTTGTCTTTTAAACTTCAAGCGCAACAATATGCTTCAGAGCGGCAAAAAGCTGAATGGAACTCTGATGGCCTAATATAAACTTCAAAGCTTTAGAGAAGATGTACAACAATTCAAGATTTTTCCTTCAGGTTTAGAACACTTTTGCTTTACTTAATTCCATACACATAACACTTATGGGAAATTTTAGTGATCTACATTGGTCATATGACTGAAATATAAACAGACATGCACATGCTCCTCAATAACTTTTCTTAGAAGCACAGTTATTGTGAAATTATCGTACTAATCCACTCTGCAGTTCAAATAATTGAAAAATTTGCCAGTCAACAAAATGACCCTGATATCCAACAGCTGCATAGCTTTGCTTAAAGAAGTCTTTTTAAAATTCATTCATTTTCTTCCTTTGGACACTTTCTATCTTTTTGGAAGACCCTTACTGTATTCTTTATCAGCTTTGAGGGTTTGATGTCTTCAAAATAATATGTTTGACAATGACAGTTCTAAAAGCATGTCTGATAGACTGACCTATTAGCTGCCCACTGAACCAATTCAGCCATCTGATTTGTGTATTGGTACGTTGATTTATAAACAGCTTGGTAGGTTGAGAGTAAGATTTTCACTGACTCACTGGTCGGTTTCTCAACTTCAGCATCCTTGATCAGATGTGCCAACGTTAAAATAACTTCCAAAAGAATCTTTGTAGTACTGCCGCCTTTCATTCTTGATGAACCAGTGATGGCTTCTGGCTGTTGAAGGAACAAAGGAATTGTTGTGAAGATGATGTCACAAGTGTGGTTTTCACATCAACATTAAAGTAATGGATATTTATATTAAAATATGATTGATGTCAGGATATTTGCCATGTGATAGGTATCATATCATCATCTCACAATCTGTATTGGAACAGAAAATTAGAGAGAAAGGTATGTGTAATGGTTATAATATTCATGTTTTAACATCAAAATTAAAAAAACAAAAAATACCTATGCAATTTTTCAGTACTAATTCTTACATGACCTGATCTTTTGACCATTCTATACACAAATATAAATACTTTATCCATTGACAACAACAACAATAATTTCGTTTTTGCAGTACTTTAATTTTTCTAGTTTTAATGTACATGTATTTACACAAATCAACACACTGTTGCTTATTATTAAGCAATGTACATGTATTTACTGGTGTATATTTACATATTATTCCCAAAATATTTTCTTCATTTGGTGAAGGAAAATAAAAGTGATGTAATGACTGTGTCACCATGAGTTGATGGCAAGTTGTTATACCGTATTAACATCATGAGTATTTTCCAAGAATGAAGAAAAAAATTAGGAAATAATATACTTATCACATGCTCAACCCATGGATTCATTATTTTCTTGTGTGAGAAATGCAGGCAACAATGTTATTATCATTGAAAAACACATCAAACACTGATGCATCAAAATTGATGACACTGACACAGGTTGTAATGATGTACCATAGAATAACCATAGGATAAATCCCATATTTTTTGTCAAACTAGGCTTGTGCATGTGATAAATAGCATCAGGTATTGCAAGTCATATGGGTAGCCATGCTTTTCTGATGGAAACCAACTTCGGTAGCCAAGGATGTACATTTGGGCAGGGCCACTCTAAAAACACAGCATTCAATAATCATCACCATTACATAGTAGAGAGTCACTGTTATTTCAGATTGTCATGTGACATACTGTGACAAAATACTCTTAGAAGATGATCAAAGTCAACAATGCTGTGTGCAGGTCTGTCAGGTAACTGACAGTATATCACTTAGCTCAATATTCATTTAAGTAGATTATACAAATCACACAACACAGACGTTTTCACAGTGAGGAGATGACTTAAAGATTTGCGTACTTACACCAACAATGGGGTTTAAGATGAAGCCATTATTGCACTTGATAAAATCTTCAAATTTTTTGGCAACTGTTAACGAAAAAATGATATCTATTGGTTAAAGCTGATGAAAATCAAAGGAACAATTGCACTTACTGATCATAATCTATAAGTTACTGGAACATGAAACTGGAACAAAGTATAAACAAACTACGACAGGAAATTTTTTTCAACTTGCAAACGACTGTCTTGTCAAAACATTTGTTGAGGGATATGAAAGTTAAAGATACAGCAAGAACATTTGCTTTGTATTGGTTGGGGGCGCTATTCATTTCTGGGGAAATCCCTACCATAACATCCTGAAAACGAGAAACGAAGGTACAAGCAGTTCACATACCAAATATGAAAACAGAATTTCCTGTAAACACCATGTATAACATTTCAAGACATCATAAAAATATAATGTACTTACTTGCTTTCAAACTGTAAATTGAAACTATTGATGCTCTCTGAAGGTAATATGTTATCAGAACTACATTTCTGATAACAGTGATAGAAGGCATGTACCGTATGTAAAACAGAAATCTCTGACTATCACTGTACCTTGTAGAAATGTTTTTTGCCAGTTTTCTATTGGTAAATTTCGAGCAAGATCAACTGGATTGAATCCCAGCAACACCGGAACAAATTTATCCGGATAATCCATACAATATTCCAGCTGCCCGGCCACAAATGGTGCCTGGAAAAAAAAGAATGAAATACTTCATCATTTATAATTTAATTTTCAGAGAACCCATTGTCTGGTGCCCTTGTATGATAACTTGGATCAAAGTATATGACTTTGATGTAGGATAGAAAGGCGGTAGAAAGAACGTCTCATTCAAGAACAAAATATTCAAGGAGGAAAGTCACAGAGTCATAAAATGTAGTGTTTTAATTATTTTGGTTTTTAAATACAATGGTTATTTGCTAACAGGATACCAACTGACATTCTGCAAAATTTATGTTAATGTTCAGAAACCACACTGCATCCCTATGAAGCTGCATATCAATTTTGAAAGTGCATATCAAATTTAAAGGCCTGTGCCGACGTCAGATTGTCTCGCAAGGAAATTTACTAACTAGATTACAATTTCAATGGAAAACAAAAGGCTTTGACACCCCATAGCCCTCTTACATACTAGAACAAACTTGATCCTGGGGATCAAGTCCCTGGCCTTTAAATGTGGCATAACAAATTTGAAAGCAGCATATCAGATTTGAATGCTGTATATCAAATTTGAAAGCAGCATATCAGATTTGAATGCTGTATATCAAATTTGAAAGCTGCATATCAGATTTTGTAAAGGAAAAGATGTTTGACCAGAAATTTGAACATCAGCTGAAAGATTTTGCAAATGAAAGTTTTTCATCATTTCAACAAATGTTAATTAGGTCATCCTGAGTGACTTGTAAACCAAATTTGAAATTTTATGGCCAGTGGTTTCAGAAAAGAAGAGTTAAGTTGGAGCAAGATGACAGATGACAAGGTAAGTCCAATGTCTCTGACAGCAAAGCTAAACAGTAGTTAAGTTGCACAAACCTTGAAAAGGCTTGGAAAGATTACTTATATTCTCAATTCAGTCACTTGTGTGAGTATTTTTGAAATTTACTGGACCAAGTTTTGGAAATGATAGATATAGACAATCGACATTTGACAGACGAAAGCATTCTTTGTAACACTGAAAACTCTCACTTACTGATAATCCACAGGTTATTCCAATAAACACAACTTTGCTCTTTCCTTTCGACACCTGGTTTGAAAAAACACAGTGTAAAAGAACTTTAAAACATTTCATCATGCTTTATTTTTTACACTTTTTCAACCCTATTCAAACCTATTACAGAACAAAAACATAGCTTTTCATACGATACAATTTTGGTCAATCTTCCACAGCAACAACAACAAAATTTCTATTTGAAAAGTCTGGGTACACGTATGTTTCAATTTGAATGAATTGAAATCAGCTGACTGCATTGATATGACACTGCTCACCTCTTCAAGGGCTTTGATTCCAGAGTACGGATCATCCTCTGGGGCTTCTTGAGAGGTCAATAAAGCTTTATCACGCCCTGCAATAATATATTCATAACATCCTGGTAATCCTTGATTGGTCAGAAGTTTGTTAAATGACCTCTGTTGAATGCAAAATAGATACAAATTATTCAACACAATAATTGTCATAAAGTTTGAAAATAGATTGTGTTTTGTGGTTGATGTTAGTGAATGCACCATGCAGAAGGTAACAAAGTAGCAGTGTTCTTAATTATTCATTTTTTCTTTTCTAGTTATGTTTTGTAAGTGTTTGACCATCAACTCAAATCCTTGTGTAGACCACATTTTAACATTTGATGAACATTTATGTGCACATAAACAGTATAAAGATAAAAACATTAATGTAATATGGTTCTTCCACAGACAAAATAACCAGCTGGTTTATTTGCATGTGATATAATGCTGATATTGAATACTTTTAAAGGGATTACACTATTATCTGATCATATAGTATGGCATGAACAGGTAGGGTATATTTTTGATGTCATACTTACACAGAGAACAAAGGCCAGTCTTCCAGAAGTACCACAGCCACTGAGTATAACTGCATTTTGAGATGGATTCTGGCAGGATTTGAAATAAAGAAAACAGAAATTCATTCAGATAGCAGTATGCCTCATGTGTTCTGATATTTTAACAGATGCAATGTTGTGTGAAAGTGGATACAGTACTCCAACAATAAGTCACTTTAGTATCAACTTTTAGAGTCTTATTTTTTTCATCAAAATTCCTCAAGGAACAATTGGTTTAGTTTCATTACTTGCTTGTCGGTTCATACCGGTATTTTATTGTAGTGTCAAATTTATGTGGTAAAAAATTTGCTAACATATTTGTAACTTCATAAGAAAACAAAATAAGTAGCTATTCAAGTTATGTTATCTTCAAAGGTTGACAAATGAAACAAAGAAAAATATGTCATTGTCTGAGTTATTTTACTTTCAATCAAAGCAATAACATAACCCCCCCTCCCCCCCCCCCCCCCCACCAAAATGCACAAAACAAAACACTGCAGAATATATTAACTAACCATAA
>LD363299.1:28448-38788 GCA_001465055.1 Ptychodera flava
CTCTAAAAAAAATATATATATAGTGATAAAAATATATATATATATATATATATATATATATATATATATATATATATATATATATATATATATATATATATATATATAAACTTCTCATGTTCACGTCTTTCTGATTAATGATTTATTTACTCAGCACATTTTGACTGACTTATGTATACAACCACATAGTTATTGACCCTTACTTCCTTTTTTCTTCCCCTTCTTAAAATTTCAGACTAAATTGTATTCACATTATGCTTGCAAATGTATTTTATGAACAGCAGTATTTACCTTGTGGAGAACTGACATCGATATTTTGAGTAATATCATTGGTCAATTCAGTCACAGGATTCATTCCTCGTCATCAAAGACCTGGAAGACAGAAGAGAGTCAATAAGGCAACTGCTTCATGTTGGGTATGGCGTGCTCACTTTTTATGAAAATCCTGAAATTATGCATGGTTTTGTGATCCCCAGTCTAGATGTCTTTCTTTTGTAAGATTTTACTCTGTTTTTGAGTATTCAATACTTCGTCTGTCAATACATATGTTTTATTTATGTAAATACAAGCTCGTATCTACAGCTTTTTTCCTATAGCATTGCTGGCTTTAAATATGTACATGTACGGTACATGAACACCTGCAGTAATTAATGAACTGCATGCAGAACCTCACTTGGTTAAAAATTTGCCAGAACTAGGATAGTTCCATTTGGTTGTAGCTGTTAAAATTGACAATGGAGATCCATTTCACAGGCAAAGCACTGGTAGAGATGAACCAAATGAGTCATATTCATAAGTCTATTTTGTAACATTATAACAATATGACATTTATTACTTGCTTGTAAATAAAAGAACGCGTTCTCGTAACAAGAAGTGGTATAACTGTAAGGTAAATTTTACATATGAATAGACTTCTAAAGCACTGAACAAGTGAGAAAAGCCAGGAATCACTTGGTACGGACAGGTACCGAGCAAACATTCAACTTTTTGGTGACCAGTACCTACATACTAGTATGTAAAGATTGAGAAGTGATATTTAAATCAAGGTCTATTCAATTACTTAAAGAAACTCCCGCTCAACGAGACCAAGTTTTTATTTTCATACAGTTTGGTTTTAAGTAAGAAATAGTGTTAAATATTGAAGTGATGTCTTACACTGATCCTTGAAATAAGAGATTGCTTTTGTTAAATAGCTATATCAGGTTAGCACTGCCTTCAATATGAACAAGATGATATTTTCTCATTGTTCACATAATATGACAAAATACTGTAAACTGAACAAAAGTACGTAAAACAGAATGGGCCCTCCACTGAAAGTTAACATAATTATACATTTCATTTATATTACTTGCATACTTGCTGTCTGTTAGTGTCTTGAGTCATAGAAGGGGATGAGATGAGTAGCTGCCATTTCATCTGGTAGGTGCATATATGTACTTGGTATACTTGTCATAGGGTGTACATGGTATGGCATATGTGTGGAATACCTAAACATAGGGTGTACATGGTACATGTGTGGAGTACCTGTCATAAGGTGTACATGGTATGGCATATGTGTGGAATACCTAACATAGGGTGGTACATGGTACATGTGTGGAGTACCTGTCATAGGGTATATTAAGTATGGCACATGTGTGGAATAACTTTCATTTAATGTAGAGGGAGTTTCCTGGTAACTGTCGTAGGATGTGACTGGACTTTATGGTCTAATAGTTAGTAATACCTGCTATAGGATGTATCAGGGTAATTATGTTAAATACCTGTCTATAATATGGTAGAGGTGTAAGTACTGAATACCTGTTATACAATGTGGGAGAGGTGTATTTGCTGACTTTGAGACACAGTAGCAGCCTGCTATGCACACACCTGTATAATCTATACCCTTCATAGGTTGCTGCAGGGATATATGGCTTAGCTAAGCTGATACCTGGTAGTAGGTTTTCGCAGGAGCATATGAGCAACATGTAGGATGTACTGGCTTGACCCAGCATAATGGACAGATACCTGTCATTGGATGTCGCATGGGTGTATGAACAGATATCTATAGGTTGGGCAGGAGGTATGAAATGATACCAATCATAGCAGGGATGTGGCAAGGGTACAGGGACTGATACCTGGTTTAGGATGTTGTAGGGGCATGTGGACTGAATATCTGTGATGGGATGTGACCAGGGGGCATAGCCTTCAGTGCAGAACCTTGACACCATTTTCCACCATTGTACAACATGTCATCTTTATTTGCATCTAGCACATAATGGGTAGCCATCAAATCTGTTCATGCCAAGAGCTGTTTGTTGGCAACATGTTTGCACACAAACAGACAGGCCAGGCATTTAACGGTCAGTATAGGCACGGAATATGCATCAGGGCAGGAAATTTCCCTTCTTTACAAGAGGGGAAATTTCATTCGCTTGCTCAGTGAACAACTTGATATGACTGAATTATTCAAAAAATAGAAAAACATATTTGACATGGCAAATTTACATAAAACTAAACCAATAACAGTTTTTTAACTGAGTGACCAAAATATCGACAACATTCAGATTGATTTGTTGAGAATATGGTGAGTGAATAGACATTAGGAAATGATTACAATCTAAAAATATATGGCATTGTAATCATTTGACTTCTGTAGTATACTCTGAACTTGTTCCTTGTTGGGTCGAAATGCAGCTTATCGCTGCAGACATCTCAAACAGTTGGCTGTATTCTTCCAATATGTTAATAAGCTTTATCTACTGATACCTTCCAATTCATTATTCAATAGTATGATACTGGTTTATGGTAGTTCACTAATTATACCGTAAGCACCGTTTAAGTAAAGTTTTGCATGTATCTGGAGTTGCAACGATACAATTTCTATATATCTCATGACTTTTCACTTTTCATTGATAGTATTGTTACGATTACAAATTTTGCCGCCATTATCGCACTACCTACAAAATTGCCATTTCCATTGGGAATTGGAGACTTCCTACCTGTGTTATCAACTGGTGTTTCATGTAATCCTGAAGGAAATAAATCAGTTACATCTGACTGGTGCACAGCAAGATGGCAGGAATAAAAAGAAATCCACCTGGGCCTTCCTTATCAGCTGACTTTTGACCTTTGACCCCATCAGAACAATGATATCACTGAGTTACTTTACATAAACAGTCACGCAAATTAAGTCATGACTAACCAACCAAAAATAAAATTTATCATTACAAACTCTAAACACAAGTAAAAAAATGGACTATGAAACTCAAAAGTTGTGTGGTACATAAATTATGTTTGGTTGATTAGTCGTGACTTTGAACTTGTGAAGTCATTGACCCAGGATGGGGCCCTATTTGCAACTGCTACAAATAAATACTTCAAGTTGATATGAGCTGTTGTGGTACCTTGGTCAAGGATTGATTCAAAATCTATTTTTGTTCGGTAAATTACAGTTAAAAATGGGTAAAAAAAACCAACAGTATCATACAGCAGCCTCTTGAGATAAGATTTAAAGGTTTGAGTTTGGCTCAAAGAAGTTCCCATGAACAATGCTATGTTATTTTGTTTAAATTTCCTTGGCATGAAATCCTCATCACAACAAACAGATTGTTGGCTAGGAAGATCTAAAAGAAGTAAACAGGGACAATTGAGAACAAAACATGGAAACAGTTTTATATCTTGAACTGAAAAGATTAATACATTGCCCTTCTGAAGAAAAAACATGTTCTGTAGATAAATTTATAGCTCTATACTTTTACACACACTGCAATGGCTAATTTTTCTATCAATAATCGTTTGTAGAATTCTAATATAATTTGTCATCGATAATGATTGAATGGTTCGGTTGTCAAGTTCATGAGGTGCTTTTGGTGTAGCAAAGGTCACCCCAAAAGTAATAGAGCCTGTTTCAACTCGGAAAAGGGAATTGCATCCAACTTTAAGGTAGAATTTTACCTTTAAAAGCTAAACTGTGAAGTTTGCTACAGTACAGTGACCTTGTATATAGTTGTCAGAGCACAGCAAAACTGGCTGAGAAAAGAATTTATTGATCATGTTATAACCAGCTACTTTTGCAGCTTATTCCCTTTTTGTGTTTGATTTTCCTAAATTGTTTACATCAGCTTTCCCACTGGACCATAAGGCATGATTGGGCATAACAAAAGTGAAAAAAAAATTATGTTGACAAATTTATGAATATTGTTGATAAAAAAGGTAATGTTTCTGTTATTATTGTACACTTACAAAAGTACCCACCTGATCCTAAACAATGATCAGATTCACGCCAAATTCACACAGTTCTTGTGGTACAGACCCTCAGCAGAGATCAGGTATAGGTATATAGTTGTGGCATTGTGCTGTAATGTGCAGTCACAGTACTGCCTCAGCAGTCTCTCTTAGCAGTAAATATAGGAATGGGGAAGACTATAGCATCACAGCAGTATTTTATTGTTTATAGATTCTGTTTATTACTGTTTATTCATTGTATACATGCTGCACGCTTTAATATATAGTGAGAAATATCTGGTCATCAGCTACTAGTATGACATTTATCTCACTCTTAAAACAGTCTAGAATAACTTATATAAGCACTTTAGAGTTTCTTGGTACAGTGATTTACACCGATAATACAGCTCATGGGGAAAAATTAGCGTAGCATTACAGGCTATTTAGATCAAGAACTTAAATGGCAGAAAAGTGGTCAAAAACTGCATTTTTGGTCACTGCTTGCAAACGGAGTTGGGGAGAAGGTAAAACCCACGAATTCCCAGGTGCTACCAACTGGTATAAATTTCATCAATTTCGCAATGCGAACACCTTTTTTGCATGAACAGCTTAGTTGGCGGCACCTGAATTCCACCTGATAATAGATTTTTTAAGTTTTGTAAATCTTCAGTGGAGAATGAATTTCACTATTTGATGCAGTGCCCCAAACACAGTATTTCTTTTCTCATCAATGATATTGTATTATCCTGATTTGATAGTTTAAGACAGAGAATTTTTCTCCATTTTACTGTATTAAAGTTCAGATGAAATTTACTCAAACGCAGTTTCCACTAGCAGCTGCTGGTCAGATACTTACGAGAGAATTTATTTATTTATTTATTAGCCGTGTTCACAATAATGACATTGGCTCAGAAAGAAAGAGAGAAGGGGAAGAAAATGTATAACACTGAAAAGTTTTCAGATTCACTTCATTCACATTACCTCAAAAGTGATTAAACTTTCTGTCTGAAAATCTGTAACAATTCATTCATGTACCCGGTATTTTGCAACAACATGAACAATGCAACTGTCAGTACATGACAAAAAGTACTTAAAAAGAGAATCATTGTCAAAGCATTTTAGCTGGTTCTGAATGTTAAAAATTATTTCTAAGTAAATTGTTCGTACAGTTTGTGCTGGTTTACTTGGACATAATAAAATACAATGGATTTCATCACCAACACCAGAATGACAAAGGGTACAAAGTCTAAGATGTCTTGGAATGTTTTTAAAACGACCAATTTCTATTGCAAAAGTATGATCAGAAATTCTTGCCTTTGTCAAAGCAATTCTGTGAAATGGAGACTTAACAAGTGATAGATAATTTTCACATTTAAACATGTTTTTAATACTACAGTATACATTTAATTTGTTATTTTTTGACAAGGCATTTTTCCAGGCTTCCTTAAATTTAGACTTTAAAGACTTTTTCACAAGTTCGATAACTGTTGAAGGTTTACATTTCTCACAATTGAAAATGCTAGAATTGCACAGTAGAAGAACAGACTCAACAAAATGTAAGAAACACGAGAAACCTTTCTTGTGTAAGCTTTTTTCGAGTTCAAATGCAGTATACAGCAAACTGCCCTTGGACAAATTGTTAAGGCGAACCCAAAATTTAATAACATTCAAAATAACTGAAATCAGTAACGGGTAACGCCCAAGTTCACCAAGACAAGCATGGATGCTGGCAGTTTTACTAACACCAAGAATGTGTTTACATGCTTTCACATGAATTGACTCAAATTCATTGACAGGTTTTGCAAAATAATCTGTAAATCTTTCTACACTGACTTTCTGTTAAAGTAAGCACCCCACACCTCAGATCCATAAAGCAACACAGGTTTTACTAATGAATCAAATAAATGTAATTGAACCCCAACTGGTGTTCCATTGAGAGAGTTGAAAGCTTTCATGTAAGCGAACAACGCCCTCGATGCTTTGTTTTTCAAAACTGACCTGGCTTTTTTAAAGTTCGCAGATGAAGTAAAAGTAATACCCAAGTAGGTATAGGAAGGAACAATCTCCAGTTTTTTCTTTTGGATAAAGATACTAAATTTGTGGGGATTAAAATTAGCATTGAAAACCATAACTTTTGTTTTCTTGAGGCTCATTGAAAGTTGCCATTTACTACAATAAGATTCAAGCAGTTGGAGTGAATGCTGTAAATCATGCACTGTGGTTGATAAAAGTACAATATCATCAGCAAACATAAGTATTGGTAGTTTTCTATTGACTAGTAATGGAGCATCAATACATTCTTTGTTAAGTATAGATGGCAGATCATTCAAAAAGAGATTAAACAATGTAGGACTGAGATTGCAGCCTTGTCTGGTACCAATGTGTGAATGAAAATAATTAGTAAAACCAGATGGTAACTTGATACAAGATGTAATGTTGTCATACAGAGACTTGATAATATGCTAATAGAGTGTTTCAGTTTGCTGCATCCCTGCACTTTGTTATGCAATACATAGTGATTAACCACGGTTTGTGGAGGGATAGTGAGCACAACTTCACTTCAGTGGCCAAAGATGCTGCATGAGAAAAGATGAGTGGCAAACGTTGCCAATAGACGAGGTTAAGACGCTCAAAATTTCACAACAGTTGAAGAGCAATTTTTTCGCCCCATAGTACCACCGTGAAAGTTACCGTCTTTAATCTGTTGACGAGCGCCACACTGTGACGAAAAGCATTGTGTTGGAAAAGTTGCAATACAGTACGTGCAGACACTGCACAGCAATGGTCAAGGCAACGTACACTGCCGTTCCTCTGTTCCGGTAACGCAACGTACTTTGTTCCTGCGATCGTTTGGAATGATTTTGGACAATAGATTTTATGTTAGCCGTGTTATATATATACAGATACCTGAATACAATCCATCGAAGGATAAATTTCTGTGCATCACATTTCTACGTCCGCACATTTTCTGCACCCACCGAGATTGACGATTCCCGGTATCCCTGATACCTCCGAAAGACCTTTTTGATCGACAAATTCAATATCTATCCGTTCACATGATTGGTTGAATGCTATCGTTGGTTTTCTGTGACGCCCAAGCAAAGTAGCCAATCATAGCTACGGTATTGTGAAGTGTTTGAGTACGAGTATCCTCTCCGCCCGAGCCGACTCACAAAGCGCATTTAGATAGAAATCAAACTTTCCAAGAAAAATCCGCATCTGGGACTTGCATGTCTTTATGGTTTATTGTAATCCACACTTTATTATAAGATAAATTCATTCAAGTAAGAGCATTTTATTCATACTCTAAGACATAAGATGATTGCTGATTACTGACGAAAACTATGTTTTACGCGGATGCAGTGTTTGTTGATGAGTGATACGGCTGGGCAAGCGCTCTAGCGCTCTACTAAAATATCATTGATTAGTACTTCCTGGTCATTTTTTTACTATATTGAATTTGTTTCATCGCTCTTTGCTCCAAGTTATTCCACCGGTGTGATTGTGGTGCCAATTTGTTTTGGATACATGTGACAGTTCGCAAAATGGGAGGCTGCGTCAGCAGGGATCGGGAGGCAGAAAACCCTCCGAATCCTACGTCAGGTGTCGGAGGACAGAATGGAGTTCTGAACATAACGTCTCCCGCATCACCAATATCTGTAACAACAAGTGGACATCAGGCTTTACCGCCGCCACCACAACAAAATGTGCCACTACAGGAAGCTCCTTACAAGATATTTGTTGCTCTTTTTGACTATGAAGCTCGTACAAACGAGGACTTGAGTTTCCGAAAAGGCGAACACTTAGAAGTTTTGAATGATAGTATCGGGGATTGGTGGCTTGCAAGATCAAGAACCTCTCTCAGAGAAGGCTATATTCCATCAAATTATGTAGCACAACTACAATCTCTGGAATCAGAACCGTAAGTAATGATCGGTTGTTGACAATTTTGTTATATTAAATAGATCAAACTATAACAATCGTTCACTTAGCAGCAATGCTGATTTCTAGTTGAACGTGTTGTCTGTGATTTCGGTTACAAAAAACAAGCTCGTTCCTCTCAATGTGAGTCACGGAAGAAAAATCACCGGAAGTAGTTAGGTGGGGTAATTATTGACGTTGGTGTTTCTTCCAAGTATACATCTCTATCACAAGTACTAGGAACTAGTTGCTTGGCGTCACGATTGGTCAGTGTTAAATAGGCCGTGTGCGATTTTTCGTCGCCAGTTGGTAAATGCAAGACTTTCACTGTACATCATACATGTACGGTGTCTCATTCTGCGGAATTGGTTCATCAATGACATCATTGTCTCTCGAGAACCTTTCAAAGTTTAGGGATGTTTTGTTTCAGTTGTCCTTTGTTGTCAATTAAACCCTGAAAAATTTGGGTGAAACAACTGTGAGATCGGTTAAGTCAGTGGGGAATCCCCATCGCTTGGCACAATCACTGTCCCTCCATACAGGATTTGGACTCTGCTCCTTTGTATACGATTTTTGTGCATTGACATGATGATGTTTACATGTAGGTCTTGTATTGATATGTATTGATATTATAATATATATATATATATATATATATATATATATATATATATATATATATATATATATATATGTATGTATGTATATAACCTTTAGCACAAGTAGTGTTCAAGGGGAAATAGTATTGTTATGTATATGTTGAAGGAAACTGCTGTCTGAAATGCTTTCTTAACTCAAGGACAATATACTATAGTTCAAGGAGAAACTTGAACCTCTCTTCTTTGAGAGTGGGGATTTGGCGAAGTGGTTTTGTCAGTGGCTTCTCTGCTAGGTGACTGAGTGCTATGTGTTGTGAGTTCGAACCCGATTGAAACACCATATTTTCAACTGTTGAAAGCAAGCAAGCATAGCATGCAATTGTCCTTACTAGTCAGAAAACTTGTGAACTCGGTTTGAAAGCAGAAACAACACTTGAGGAATGGTATTTTTACTCTTCTGTAGCTATGTGTTTGCTAATTTGTAAATTGTGATATGTAGTATCAATTTACTTTGCATGTTCTGTCCTTGAATCAGAAATTGAGAATGTAATATTGAGATAACATACATCAGGAACCCCAGAAACATGTACATACTGTCTTGTACAATACTACTGCTTGTGAAAGTTAACTGTATGAATCAAAATTTTAATTCTCTTTGAAGGACTACTCTGTTCTCTGAGAGACAGACAAGCCCTGACAGTTAGTCTGTTGTTTTGAATGGGCATTGATACTAGGCACAGGAAACACCATTGTATGGAGTCAGCGCATACAAATACGCTGTACATGATGTACATTGCTGATATTGTAGGGCTTGCAGCTCTGTACTATGTATAGGCACATTACAGTCTTAAAAAGAGATTGATGTCAAATCTTCCAGTCAAACCAATAGGTATCTTGACAAATCTTCCAATCATACCAACTTAAATTTACTGATAGTCCATGTGGTAACTTTGGACCATAAAAAGTTCTAATTTGAACACAAAAACACCCTAATGAAAACAAAATTCTCCCACTTCTATGATGACCCAACACAATCTCTTTTATGGACAACGGAGCCTGAAAGCCTAAATGGGTGTACAAAAACTGAAAAAGTCTAAAAAGCTCTTATGTGTGCTTTTTACAACCGTTCGTACATATGAAGACACTCTGAAAATATGAATAGTACACATGACTGTAATTTATTAACCCTTTTCCTGCCGAGCGCCCTTGTCCGTTATTCTCCCAAGTCAGTAGAAAACCGCCCCATAATATGTGCCTGCAAAAGATTGGCTCTCCTGCATGTTATCCTGCCAGGCATTTTGGCAGAAATCGCCCATTTTCAGGGTAGTTTTAGCCGTACTTATACGTGTTAGACTTCGATAATTTCTACATGCCGTAGACAGGGGAAGGAGCTCAAGGGTTGCTGCAGAAAAAAATTGAGGTCACCGGCTTTGTTTGCCCCTGGGAGTGCGTCATTTTATTGCCGTTTCATGTTTATTTTTTCGGAAATAAACTCCTTCAGTATTACTTAAGTCCGCTAGGCACAAACATCACCTCACTCGTCTGTTAGTCAGAGACCCTGAGGGTCGTGCTAGGGGTGCAGCAGCACCGTCAAACCTGTCCTGTTTCCCCAGGGTA
>LD363312.1:0-11874 GCA_001465055.1 Ptychodera flava
ATGTGCATCTGTATGACATATGAAGTAATCCTTGTACCAAGTTTGAATGAAATCACTTCTTGCATCTCTGAGATATCTGCGTGAACGGACGCACACACGCACGCACGCACGCACGGACGCACACACGCACGGATATGACCAAACCTATAAGTCCCCCCGGACGGTGTCCGTGGGGACTAATAACCAGTTAATCAAATGCCTCATTGACAGGAGGAAATTCAAGACCATATTTGAATAGTAGTATATATTGTCCTCAAATTTACTCTATCACGGCCCAAGTACTCATTGCCTTCAGCAATACTGCCTTGTTATTATTATTATTTATTTATTTATTTATTTCGGACAATTAGCATGTCCATATATATAAATTATCCTGAGTTCTTCATTAAAGATTGCTTCCTCATGTCATAGTTTCGATCTTAAGCACTCATTTGTGATCTTGGTCGTGAAAGCTATCAATCTGTAGACCATACAATTACAGCGCCATGATTTATTTTGTGATGATATGCTCACAAACGCATAGGGGTTTTTTGGTTGCCCATAATGGTTAAAATAGTTCATTGTAGTCAAAGTTACGATCTTCTTGGAATACAAGTGATAGGGATATGACTAGCCATCTTAACCCTAACAGAAAAATATTGGTATTTTCTACTTGACCATTGTGACCTAATATTGTAACCTTATAATCATGGAATAAGATTTCATAGAGTTTGTTATTAAACAAGTAATATTATTACAAGTAATTTACACTGCCTGCATTCTTCTAATCTCTGATAAATGGTGAGTGGTAGACAAATGGACTTCAACTCTAATGATGAATGCAGCAAAATTCATGAAAAATAATAATGCCTAGAGTTCGAAATTTAAACCAAAGAATATTAAATACTTAACCCCGGTATCTTTTTTATTTGGTTTATAACACGTTTATAACACGAAGAGGATGTTTACACGCAATGCCAAGTTGAATATCTCATTTCGTGTGTTTTGTGGTCACAGTATAGACCACCAATGGTTAAATAGACTATGCTTATGCATTCTGACAGCACGAAATAAGTACACGTCTCCGTGCAATGCGGTCATTTAAAGCCCAATTATGTCTAACTTCGGGATATATGTTTCAGCATTTCATTCCTTAAAGCAACTGCACTTTCTTGTTCTATTCACTGAAGCATCATGAATGACAAGGAATCGGCTTCTCAACACAGCTGTAATGTGTACAATAAGCAATATTATTGTTGGATAAAAATTCTACGCCACAGTTGAATGTTTTTCCACAATGACAATGGCCATTAGTCATAAACAGGTCATAAACAGGCTATGTTGAGATTATTAAGGAGTAGAATGGGAATGCTTAATTGATACAGATCAAAGAACTTAAAACAGTCGGAGTTACTGGGCATTTAATTCAATAGTATTACCTATAATCGTTTTCACGTATTGAATTTTTAATTTTTAATTCAAAATATTCTGAATGTCTGGTTACTACAACGGTTTTCAGGAAGTACATGGAACACGACATAACGAGGGAGTGAACATTACAAAACAAAGCTAAAGCTGCGTTCACAAATAACTGTGAAGGGGGAACTGAAGGAATCACGATTGCGATCTTTTTTCAGATCCCCTCTCAACACCCTCGAAAATTTTAAGTCTACCCGTCAGTATGATCAATCTATTTCAAGTCCCCCCCCCCCCTCAATTATCATATATTCGCATATTTATTAGGAATGCACGCAAAGTAAAAGTAAAACATGCATCGGACTGTACTGCTCCCAGATATTCGTACACTAACTCTTATTAGCAGTTTGTAGAGCCACATTCCTAAAGCAAGTTCTTAACTTGATTCATTTTTAAACGCATCAAACGCATTTTGATTAATCAGCCTAAGCCGACTTGACTTTATCCAACCTTTGCCAGGTCGATGGCACCTGTTGACGCGCACACAAAATGACGATCATGGGAGAGTATGCAAATAATGGATTTCTGGCTTCATTTGCCGAATTGTGAAAAATTGATCACAGTGACCTGCCAAAAAAACAAGATTTATATGACTAAGATGCAGCTCAAACTTGACAATACTGGGAAGCTAAAATATTCCATAAAATAAACGTTTAAACTCTCAAATTTAGGGTGTAAAATGGCAAATTTGGTACAAAATAAGTAATTCCATTTAGTCACACATTTTTTCATGCAAATTAGAGTCTCCACTGTTCAAAGTTTTATTTTTGTGTAATTTTACAATGAGAATGTGGAAATTTTGAAAATCAAGCATGGTGACCTCCTCTTTTTTCTTTATTATTTGATTATTCGCATATACGAGAATTCAAAAATTTCCTGATACTTTCAAGTCTCCTGGTCTTCCATATCATGTGTTGCTCTCTGGTCTGATATTGTGTACAAATGTTTTTTCTTTGCCATGAGCGTCATTTGACCCAAACCTTCCTTAAGTACATCAGAATCAGATCTATCTCTGTCACGACAGTGACACTGCAGTAGCAGGGCAGCTGTATTAACTTTGAAAATTTTGTTCAGTTTATACAACTGCGTTGAAAATTGCTTTCAGTAAATACTAGTTGGAACCTCCATGATTTTATTTTACGGCCACGCATACGGTTAGTCCATGGAGATCTCTTCTACCTCCATGGTTAGTCGCTCGCCGCTCATGGAGGCAGCAACGGAGCTAGTACCTCCATGCTATACCGCAAGCATTGTAGAATACCCTGGTCTGACTCATTACATGCTCAGTGTGTTTCGAATTTCGCTACAAACGGCTATACTAGGTCTACATAGTTGTCCTTGTTTGAGGAACATTTAAATAGTGTTGTATTAAAAGGGAAGTCTGTGAAAGCAACAAATTTGTCTTGCTTTATTCGGAATCGTAACTGTCTTACAAAGAGTAATCTTAATTCACTGCCTACACTATAGGGGGTCGTACAAATGTCCGTCCTCAGGGGTAGGGGCGTCTTGGTCTCAGTGTAGGTTTCTTCTTGCTATGGTTTATTTTATTTTAATTCGTTTGATTATATGATATGTATTTCCAATAAAGATTTATACTGCCAACATTCGTTGTATTTGTTTTATGTTAGAACGGGTTTTGTAACAATTTCTTTTTCTCCGTCCACATCGCTGTGTCCCGTATTTGTCTTTTGACAATCGTATGAAAACTTTTATCACTTTGCTGCGTCTATTATCTGATGTGTTGCCTGGTTCGCCAAAGCAAGCAAGGGTTAATTACTAATCTGTGGAGGCTGTCACCGGGATTAACTTTGACAAAGTCAACAACGAACGCACCAGCAAGGTATAACAAAGTGGCAGATACGTACTGCAAAATTGCTGTTGATAAACTGAACAAGTTAAAGCCGAACGTCGAGTTAATATAGTCTTTTCCATTCTTGACTTGTTTTTGCACCATAATGGAGGTCTTCCATGTTTGCACCTTCGGTTAGTAAATGTTCAGTGTACCCACAAACAGCTCAGTCACAATCAAGGTGCTCTAGAATGTTTCACTTTTGTCAAAATTTCATCTTGTACACACATATCTAAATTTATTAAATTCACAAAGCTTAAGGTTTGGTACATATTTGCTTGAAAAGTTGTGAACCAAACTTTCTCAGTATTTCCATGGCAACCAGTTCTTTATTGTGTTAACACACCGTCACGGACACTACAAAATAGACTATACAACATTTGTACAAATATTCTTTTTAAAAGTTTAACCATATATACATCTGTTGTAGAAAATAAGGTGAATGTATCAGGATTTTACCCAGCTTTGCATGATTTCCTGCAATTTTTTTTACTCAATTGTTGAAGTCTTTAGAAAACATTAATAGTACTTGCAGCAAAATTTTGCTTACTTTTTGTTAGTTTTCTAGTCATTTTTGTAGTATGGTAAAAGCGTCACGGACACTACACATTCAGGAATATGTGTGTGAAACAAACTATTGTTTATTTTAACCAGTAAACCTGTTAAAATAGTAAAATTATGACAAGAATTGAATACAAACAAATCAAAAAATATTATTAAGGAAGTTTGAAATTAAGAATATTTGTAGTACTGGTATTTCTCAATTACAAGAAAATTGTATCAGAAATACAATACTGAATGCGAAAATTCATGAGATAAGTGGTATGTAGACAATGATAACTGGTATGTAGAAAATGCTATACGATGCAAAACTGTCCTAGTAAAACTATAAAATGAACAATAAATGATGTACTGAACATTTGGTTTCCAACATATTATTGTGATCTGTATTTCAGTAGCGTCACGGACACTGGGAGACACATTTGAATACTTAAAGGAGCAACTTCTCTATCAGTTTTAACAGACAATATTAAACACAAATTCTCTATATCAGAAGTCTAATTAAAGTCATGAAGAGTATAATATAATACTCTCTTGCCACTCATTTGTAGGGGACTGGAGTTTTTTAAGTATTTGGTCAGCATCTATTGTGTATAAGGGGGAAAGAGGTTGCACATCTGACTGTTTATGGTGGTACTGCAGTAGTGGGCTCCATTATGGATCTTTGTCAATAGTGATGTATATAAGGGGAGGATTTATGTCCTGTTATGTTATGCTGTGATCCTGAAATCAATGTTTCAAAACCCAAGTGTGTGATTTCTCCTCAGTCGCAAAGTCCTGTCTTTCCTAAGTTGTTGTGTCAGATATTTTGATTTTTATATGCTTACTATTGTTGTCGTTTTCATGTGTTATTGGCTTCAAAAAATAAAGCCAGTATTTCCATATTTTTATCTCGTTTTCAGATTTTTTTGTGAATTTTGTTTTTGACAAGTGTGTCTTTTATGTTTTTGTTTCTTTTGTAGACTGTTATTTGGGGTTCAGAGAAAAGGGTTTTTAATGTTTCGTCCTTTTCAAGTTCCTCCCAATATTTTGCAAGACTTTCTTTCAAGTCTTTTGCTTTAATATATGGTCTGTATGTTGTTGTGAAGATTAGATTATTTGTTGTTTCCTTCTTTATTTTTCTTGTACTTTTTGTTGAGTTCAATTTATGTGTTTGATTTCTGTTGTAATTCTAGTTATTTCTTTTTCCGTGTATTCTCTGTAAATTAATTTGCTTGACAATGTAAAGAAATCAACTATTTCCTTAAAATCGTTTGGGTCATTGCATGTACAGAAGTATCTGAGAATTTCACCTTCAATTAGTCCTTTAACATTTGATTTAAGTAACATGATTCTCTGTGCAGGTATTGGAATGTTCCAATTAGTTTTGTGTGGATTTTAATATCCAAAATATTTTCTTGGTTGTGCCTCGGACCATTCAAAATTTTGACGTCGAGAAATTATATTTTTTTCTAGTGATTTCTTAACTGTAAATTTAAATGTTGGGTGCATTTTGTCTATTCTATGGCTGAACTCTACCAGTTGGTTTTGTGTTCTAGTAAAAATTATGAAAATGTCATTACTGAATCTTTTCCAAAATGAATCACACTTTGGTATTCAGAGATGATTTCCATTTCCAGTTTATGAAATGCAATCATGGCAATCTCCAGCAATGCATTTCAGCCCATTAAACAGCCACATATTTGGCGGTAGAATTCATTGTTGAATAGCCCAAAGACTTGAAAGAAAGTCTTGCAAAATACTGGCAGGAACTTGAAAAGGACGAAACATTTAAAAACCTTTTCTCAAACCATCCAATAATAACCCACAAAAAGAAACAAGAACATAAAAGACACACTTGTCAAAACAAAGTTCACGAAAAGAGTCAAAACGTTAACAATAATCTCAACAAAATATAAAAATATAGAAATATTGATGTCATTATTTGAAGCCAATAACACGTGAAAACATTAACATCAACAAGTATAACAAAAACAACAAAATATCTGACACAACAACTTAGGAAAGACAGAAATTTGCGACTGAGGAGAAAACACACACTTGGGTTTCAAAACAGATTTCAGGATCACAGCATTCAAAAGACACAACATGATAGATCTGACTATGTCTTACCATAGCTTTCCCTTAACAGCCAACACACGATTGAAATTTCATCAAACACTCATAATACAGCCTTATAATGCAAACAAAGGCTTAAAACAGAAAAATGATTTTAAGGGATATAAACCCTCCCTTTATATACATCAATGTTCACATAGATCCGTAACGGAGCCAACTCTACTGCAGCACCATGATAAATAGTCAAATGTGCAACCACTTACTCCCCTTATATATCGCCATAGCTTTCCCTTAACAACACACGATTGAAATTTCATCAAACACTAATAATACAGCCTTATTATGCAAACAAAGGGTTAAAACAGAAAAATAATTTGAAGAGACATAAACCCTCCCCTTGTATGCATCACTGTTGACAGAGATCTGTACTTGAGCCAACACTACTGCAGCAGCATCATAAATAGTCAGATTGGCAACCACTTTCCCCCTTATATAATTCAAAAACACATTTTCTTTTGTTTTTAAAAGGATTTATTATGGTCTATAAAGTTTACTTCAGATGTTGATCGGCTGCCTTTTTAGTGCGCTCTTCAAGTTTTATGGTTTACCGAATTGTCCGGCGTTTTTTTACCGTGCGTTTTTATCCGTGACTTTTTAAAGACTCAGTGCATCTACCGCCGATTTTACTAGTGTTTTTACCTATCCTGGGAGCTGTATTTTATCATTGACTTTTTGTGTGATCTTGGCTCAACGCTGGCAACATGGCAGTACAATCTTCGTTTTCCTGTGTTCGTCGCACCTTTAGTTCTTCTTGGCGGTCTATGACCAATCGCTGGCAACCGCTTAGGCCACGTGGGCAAAAAGCTGGATGGAAACACCCAAAACCCAAGTCCCCAATTCCAACTATTGTTACTGACCATTGGAATCGAAAGAGGTCTTGTGAACATATTCGGACACGGGCACTACGGCAGATTCCGATCTGTAAACAGGTGGGTGCAAATAAACAATCCCTTATTCAAACAGTTGTAACACCTACACTGTAAAGTGAAGTGTTCAAGGAAAGAACACCAATTAAACGCCTTTTTGTAACACTTTTTGAACGCGTCTAGACGTTCAGAAATTTAACACCGTGTTCAACCAACGTTCAATTTTTGAACACACGTGTGCAGATTTTGAACACTATGTGTTCATCAGACACTATATTGAACACCATGGTGTTCCATATCTGAACACACGTTGCACATGAAATGTGTTCAAAAAATTGAACGCATTTACGCGTTCAAAGGGCTGTAACACTTTTTGAACGCATGGACGCCGTTCAACGATAAGTGTGTTAAAGGATAGAACACATGATATGCACTTGTTGAACACCTTTAATTTCGGGCGTTCAGGGGGTGTTCAAGCCTGGAAATAACAAAACGGACCACTGATATCCAGTAAAATTATTTTATTCTAAAGTTACACAAAAATCCCTTGAGTAAAATACAATGATTTAGTGTAAAATGGGAAAATAAACATTGCCACTTGTCAGAGGCAAACGCCAACGGTGTTAACACCTTCCTATCAAAACATAAACAAAAGAAAATCTTTATAAACACTGTCGATCGTTTTCAAAAAATATGCACAAAGTAATGACAAAACAGGTTTTGCTTATATATTGTGGATCACGTTATATGTTCATATTTGTAAAAACGTACAAAAATATGCTTTGAAAAAGCTAAAAATTTAGCATAATTATTGTGTTGAAAACACGTATTAGTATGAAATGTTTACTCCGTTTTTGTAAGATGGTGTAAGACATTTCTTCTTGTATAGAAACTTGTAAACTTGGAAAAAATGTAGTCAAGGCTTCTCTGATGCACATGGTACATAGTTGTCCACACTAAAGTAAACACAACATGTCAAGTTGTCACAAAGTGTCACAGTAAGGCACAACATGCAGAAAGTGGGTAAAGTGGGTCCTGGCAGTGTAAAACCTATTTCCTTGTCCAACAAAGTCCTACATGAACGAAAAGATTTGTTTGTTTGTAATATCTTTAAATAAAGATAAATATTAAAGGAATCGTACTGGCCGTTTTGAAGAAAAAGCTTGGGATGTAAACATTTGAGGACGATGTCATACATTCACCTAAGCTCTGCGTCGCTAACAGCAAAGCTAAAAAACTGTAACAAATCGAGAACAAAAGACGTGTTGATCTACAATACAAAATAATCTAAGATTTGGTAGTAGGCTATGATCAATTAAATGATACTGGAGCATAAGCCTTTAAAGACGTGAAGTCTCCTTCATCAGATGCAAGGGTGGAATGAAGAATTGAAGCAGAAAGCGACAAAAAATTTAGAGTGAAAATTTCAAATTCAGAGTGTACATTTTTCACCCTGAATTTTCTATCGCTTTCTGCTTTAATTCTTCATTCCATTATTGCTTCTGATAAGGGAGACTAAACGTATTTGAAAGCTTATTCTCCAGTAATATTTATTTGATCATAGCGTTCTACCGAAGCTTAGATAAATTCAGAACAAAAATACAGAAACTTATCAAAATTCAGTTACTGACCCTTGAAAGTTACTCTACATTGGAGATGAACTGAGGTTCTCAAGCATGTTTCCAGACAGCTACCTGTACACTCATCTTCTTCAATTTCTATACCATCAGCTTCTGTAGTAACTCTTCGATTACCAGGTCAATCCAGCTTTTCACATCCTGAAAATAATGCAACAATAGGTATTATTACATGCCTCGTATATGGAACGTCGCGAGTTCCATAGGATTCAATGGTAACTCGTCGATGACGTCGCGGGCCGCATAGTCATCATTGGACTGAAAGTGAACCGGAAATATTTTCAACTTGACAACTCTTGGATGTAAAAATGTTGAAAATTCATGTTTTGCATAGGAAATCAGGTTTTTGGAAAATTTTGCATAAAAAAATGATAAACCGCATAACAGTAGTTTAAATATATCAATACGTCATTCGATGATGAAAATCGTTCCATCTTTAACGGATTTTCGTCTAAAATGGAAATAAAACATTCGATTATCATTTGCCAATAAAGGTACATATTTTTAGTAAACATTTTGTTAGTAAGAGAGGCATGTAATAAAAACATTATAGCCCAAACAAGGGACTATGTACCCTCGGGGCAGGAGACCATTTGCCCTCCTTACGTCGTGCAAATGGTCACCTACCCTCGGGCACATAGTCCCATTTTGGGCTATAATATACAATATGGCGACATGAGACTTTAAATGAAAGACAAGGTGGCCTTATTAGGTAAGGTAAAGGGGTGACTTTGATAGACAGTGCCTCTTTTCGATACTATTACAAAATATTGGCTTCTTCTTGTCATCAACTGATGAAAAGTAAAAAAACAACTCTCATATGCTGAAACAATAGAGTGTACAGTCTGCGATGTTTAACTAATGCGATTGTGATTACTAAAAGACATGTGTTAGCTGTGATTACGCAGCGGTAATGCAGCATATCGATCGCGCTCGGGTCAAAGGTCATCGCCACTGTAATGTGGTGATGACGCTCGACCCCATGGCCAAAAACACCGCTGCGCATTCACAGCTAGTGTATGGTATACCAGCCACAGAAAGAAAAAAAAGGTTTCTTCACGTATTTTAGCTATTCCAAAGTACTATACCAATTATTTCAAAGGATAATAATACAGTTGCTTCAAAATTTAGAACGTTTCACTATTTTAGAGAGAAAACTTACCCTTTCTGGTCTTGCTTCCGCATGATCACGACCTCGGCGTGAGTTTACAAGAAAAATGTCGCAACTTCCGTTTTGATGCATGACGGGATAAGAAAAGGCATCAAACTTGAACACCAAGTGTTAAGGAGTAGAACGCCTCTTGCACGCCAATGTTAAAATTAAAACGTTCATGGTGGTTATCTTATTTTCTTTTCAAAATTTCAAAATTTCAACCCGCAATGAACGTGTAAAATTATTCTGTATACTTTTTTTTTAAAACATGCTTTCAGCAATTTTAGACTGGAGATATTTTTCACTTGGTGGCAAATTCATTTCATCAAAATCCGTGTACGCTTGCCGGGGAGCGAGGCAGTAATAAATTTAATATAGCGATAGAAAAGTAAGAAACACTAAAGATTGTTAATTGGTTTACTGTATTGTAAAATTTCTGTAATGCTGAGTTTTTGAACACTTGAACGAGATGGTTGTTAACACTCCGTGTTCAGGTTTTGAACATCAGTGTTAATAATATGAACACTAGTGTTAACAATATGAACACTAGCCGTTCAAATTTGAACACCGAAATCTACATTTTGAACGCGTAAAGACGCGTCTAGCGTCCGCTATTTTTACAGTGTAGGACTGTTCCGCCGACCAAAAATGAAAGGGGCTCCGTTCTTGTGAAAATCCCAAGGATCTCTAATTGTTTCAAAAAATTACAGCTGAGTGCAGCACTATGGAACGCACGCTCGATGAACGGGAAAATCGCTGCCGTGGCGACAACCTTGGTAGAGGAACATCTTGACATTCTAATAATCACAGAAACCTGGATCAAAAGTCAGTCCGATCCAATCTTGGCGGAGTTTCATTCTTCGATCAGCGGTTACAACGTCAACCAGCAACCTAGGGCTTAACGGAAAGGTGGTGGTGTGGCTGTCGTAACAAGATCTAATCTTCAAGTTGTTGAAAAGCAGTCCTGCGCATACCAGTCATTTGAATCATTAATCATAACTCTCCGTTCATCCAGTCAATTCCTGAACATTATTACTATCTATCGTCCACCAAATCATCGATGAATACCGCAACTATAAATCAATTCATCTCCGAATTTTCAACTCTTCTTGAAAGCGCTGTAACTCTACCAGGTCATCTTGTTATCGCCGGCGATTTTAACTTTCACTTTGAGGACATCACTTCACCGGACACTATCTAACTCTTCAATCTACTTCAATCGATGGGATTGCAGCAGCATGTGCATGGTTCAACACACATCAAAGGACACACTCTCGACTTACTTATCACAAGATCAGCTGACCAGTTTTTACATTCTATCAGAATCGACAATTCTCTCATCTCCGATCACAGCCTTGTCCATTTCAGTATGAAAGTACAGCGTCCACCGAACTCCAAAGTCACTACTTCTCGCCGGAACTATCGGAAGATGAATATCAATGATTTTCAAGTCAAGCTGGCAGCCAAACTCTCTGATTACCCGTGCGACTCCAATCCTGAAATATTATCAAATTTTTTCCACGCGACTGCTACGGACGTGTTAGATGATGTTGTTCCTGTTACTACCAAAGTTATAATCAATAAAGTCCGTGCACCTTAGTACACCGAGGAACTCCTACTACACAGGAAAAATCTACGGCGTCTAGAAATGAAATGGCGAAATACACAGCTTGAGATGAATCGACAAATTTTTATCTCCGTGCGATCTGAATACTTTCGTCGCTGTGATGACGCGAAATCTAGTTACCATCGACGTCGTATCCAAGAGGCGGACTCTAGGAAACTATTCAGTATAGTTGGCGAACTCTCCAACGCGAATGCAAGTAACACCAATGCATTGCCAAACAACATACCTCTCACGGACTTGCCATCTGAATTTCTCACCTACTTCGAATCCAAGGTAGCGAAGCTCCGAAACGGACTTTTAGTTCACCAGGTTGACACCCATGATACCCTGCCAGCCCATGTATTCACTGACTTCCATCCGGTTACAGCCGATCAGGTACAGCCAGTCATAAAACGATCCTCCACGAAGTCTTGCGACCTTGATGTCTTACCATCGGACATTATCAAGAAATCTGTCAACACCCTCACACCTTTCTTAGGGACCGTTCAGTTTTTACGGCCTGGGGGGCCGGCAAAATCTTGTCGCCGGTGTTCAAAAAAATATAGACCCCCCTGTATTTTTCGCGTAAAAATGATGACCCCCCCTTGTCAGACAAAAAAACTTGATGC
>LD363312.1:44388-60284 GCA_001465055.1 Ptychodera flava
CAAGTGTGATAACATTTAGATCAATGTCACTGTCCATTCTTATCTGCATAGCACCGTGATAAGTATGCACTTAGTGTGAGAGACAGATGGCCAAGACACTATAGACATAGATGGCAGTTTTCTATGCTTGCTATTGATGGATATCTGTGTATATAGGGGTCTTGAAACAATTCATCAGCCGTGAGAATACACCTTTATTGCCGATGGACCTCTGCATTCACTATATCTGGTATTATGCTGTGTGTCCTCTATACCATCGACGTCTATAGTAGCTTCAGGGACATTGGCTCTATGTTTTTGTAGAACTGAATCAGTCTTTCTATGGAAATGTCAGTTGCTTATGTTTTTTTTTAGTCTTAACAGAGTTCATGTTCTCAACATCAGAATTAAAATGTTACGTGTGAAACAATTTATGAACGATAATCGCGTATCATCTGACTTCATATAGATACAACGTCAACTAAACAGTGTATGAAATGAGTGCACTAAGCCATCGCAAAATCTTTATATTAGGCTGCCGGCTTGATCTCCTTTCTGGTTCTGGTGGGTCTGACTGGAACAAAGTTAGACTGTTTTGAAGGAGTAATCATCTGTTTCTTTGGAACATCTTTCCCTGCTTTGACTGTAACAGACTCAATTGGCTTGGTATTCATACTAACAGGCGCTGCTTGAGAAGTGATAGGTTGAGTTGGTTACATTTCAGGTATGGCATCTCTGTTGCATAATACTCAGTAGTTGGTTCTTGTACATTACGAATGAACTTCCTGTTACGTCTGTACAATCTCCCATCTTCTGTTTCCACCAAATAAGACCTAGGACCAAATTTGCCAACACAGGGTCCTTTCTTCCAGGAATCTTTGAGATTGGTCGGTTGTAGTCAAATATCCAACTGTCTCATAACCGATTCTGAGAGAGGTTTTCGTACTGCATCTTAGACTTTTGCTTCGTCAGCTTGATAGTACACTGCCAAAAATATTTTTCTCAGTGTTAGGGAAAAACTCTTATATTAAAAATAAAGTTTATCCTTGGAGTATGCCTAGATAATATTACTTGTTTCTCTAAGTACATATCTAGTAGCAAGAAAATGTTTTCCAAAATATCACGACGATTTGCACAAACTTAAAGGTCTTGTGAAGAGTAAGACTGAAGTTGTTATTGCCTGCTTGTTTTGACGAATAAAATGGTTAAGAATTATTTGCATTTGACTTTTTCGAAACTGCACTCAAAGTTCCGAATAAAGACCCTAGCAACACCCGCGCAAGAAAGATACAAATCTTCGGTAATCTTCGGCAAATGTTGGGTATGATGTCGGTCGGAGTACGTTGACCGTCGGCGCCATTCACGCCAATGCTTTTGTGTATTCTCTCAACCCATTGTGAAAAGGTTGTAACAGTGCCTAAACGCAGCCTATAACCTATATCGTTTTGTCAGGACTGACATGAGACGAAATAACGATAATATGAACAGTGCGAGCAAGCGTTTTCTAAGTAGGCCTAACAGTGGGACGACAGTAAAATAGAGTGAGCGTTTTGTCCGTAGGGCTAGGACTGACTTAATTTGCTACAGACTTACAGCTACCACGTACAGCCCAAATCGACCTCGCTCTGCGCGCACACAGAGATTGCATACCGCATCTCTTGCTCTACGAATGCAATGCAAGGTGGATATAGAATTAGGTGTGCCAGTCCGTTCATCTTCCAGAATTATCCATGTCCTTACTTTCACGTCACTTGTCACTCGTTATCAACTTGAGCCACAAGATAAAATAATGATGCAGTGTTTTATTAATTTTGTAGAATAATCGCAATTATACCCATCCGTAATCCGACACTTGGTCAAATTTTCGTAATACATTCGTTATAAACAGAGACACAAACAGCACAGAACAATCAGTAAAGAACGAGTACACACAACAAAGTCAAATTCATGAAAGAAAGATATATGGACCTTTGGCAAAAAGGCCAATAAGTGTTGTCAGGTGTTTCGAAAATAGTAAGGGCATCCTACCCTACATGTGACACTCGCCATATATCAATATGTAAGTCAAATAGGTAGTGGTCACCAACAAAGGTCCGATGTCACTGATGCCATCAGCGATCATTTGTCGAAGAGAGATGCTGTACTTATCCACCAGCCTGTGATACCTGCCAAAAAAGCGTCTTTCTCTGGTGTAACGTTGATTTAAATTTGTAAGAGAGATAAAGTTTCTGTACTTGATATCACTTTTGTTATAAAACCTCATGCAGGAGAGAATTGCCAAGGCTCATGGTTCACAGTGTGGGTTTTGCACACCTGGTATCGTTATGTCGATGTACACACTACTGAGAAACAACCCACAGCCATCCTATGAAGATCTGACGAGTGCCTTTGAGGGTAATCTATGTCGCTGCACCGGGTATAGACCAATACTGGAAGGATATAAAACATTTACCAAGGTGATCATAAATTTCTCTTGTATATACATGTTGCTATATAGAGTGCAAAATTTTTACATATTCAAGTTTGCCATTCCTGTGGCCTGTCCACTTTGTTTATATGTGACACGTATTAGTTTGCCTATGAGGATTTTTCATAAAGTGTAATTTCATATAAACAATAGAAGTGAACTATTTTTAAAAGTTTAGGTAGTGAATATTCACTTGCTATTTTCTAGCATTGTTTATTTTATTGCAGTGTTTGTATAAGTTAATTGCTTGTTTCCTGAGCTTTATTGTGTTTGCCGATAGGAAGTTATGTATTGAAGTGCTATAGGAATGAATTAAGTCGGCTTTTATGTAGGACCACATATACAAATACTAGTAAAAGCTTTGGTGATGTAAATGTTTATTTCCAACTCAACAGTAAAATGTGCTTCATACAAACTCATTTTTCAAGAGAAAAACATTTTTATGCCAAGTTCTCAAGACATTATCTACACATTTTGTACATCACGTATGTTTACGTACCGTAGGCAACTTAATTTATGACATTAATTACTTAATTGACAGGAATACTGCTGCCTTTCAAATAATGGAAGTGGATGCTGTAGAAACGATATAGGTATTGTGCAGGAAGAAAGGGTAAGATTTAAAACAAAATTTCCATAAATTTTCATTATTAGTTGCAAATTTTTATCACATTATTAGATGCCAATTTTAACAGCAAATCTGAAGAGGTTGGATGTGAAAGGTTCTTCTTTAAACGTCAGTCAACTCTGGCGTATGTTCTCAGTATTGTGAACGGAAGGTAAAAATGATTTTTGTTGAAATATAATTTTATTTCAATGAGCAGTTCACGCTCAAAGTCTTATAGGGTTCATGCAACAGGGAAAAGTATTTCTGTGTCGAATATATCATTACATCAAAATATACATCATGACCTTTATCATAACCAAATCGATCTAGAGTCCTCAAATATATCTCTTGGGTCATAGGCACAATTTATTGCCAATGTCTCTGTTATGGTATGCAATCTCTGAACAACCCTATTGCTGAAATGAAAATTCTTTAGGAATCAACAATGGTCTATTTTTATTCCTAAAATCCAGATGTCCAAAGAGCTGTTTGAATCAAGTGAATTTGTACCCCTGGACCCGTCACAAGAACCTATATTCCCTCCAGAACTCATGGTAAGTGTCAACTTTCAATTGTTAAGTATCTTTTCCTTTTGTTTCATCTCTTTGTTATGGCATGTTGCATAGGAGGCTGTTGGAGTCGTCACAATATCTCTTCTATATGGCTTCTATATGTGTAGATCTGTGTATGTCTGCATGCAGTTTCAAAAAAGTGTCCATCTAATGACTTGGGTATTACAGTTTGTAGGTTCCTTTTGATAATCTTCTGTACCGTGTTTGTAAAGATGACAAAACCAGCAAGATTAAGTTTTGATTATGTTTCATTGTCTTCGATAAAACCTTTTTCAGAACCCTTTGCTAGATTGCTTTTATACTTGGTATGTGGATTTTCTGTTCTTATTCAGATTTGCTTGAATTATGATGATATCAAGTATCTGTATTATTATCAATATTATTTATTATTATCACATTAATATTATTTTTATTGTTATTTATTGAAATTTTGCAACCTGATGCAATACCAAGTACAGATAGGTTGATTTTTACAATTGAAAATTCACGAGATTTAAAAAGTACCGTGCATTTAAAAAGGGTTCTGTTAAAAAGTGAAAAAGGCCATGCTGTGTGACAGAATGACTTGTAAGTTTGATTATTTGAATTTATTCGTTGACAAATAAACTGATGAGAAATGTGTTTTGTGTTAAAATGAAATAATTAAGAGGGAGTAAATGGTACAAGGATTGCATGTCAACTAAACTTGACATGGAGTATCTATCGTGTCACATTGAATTTTGTATATATTGTATAGCATAGTGTAGTAAAGAATAATTTGTATATTTTCTGATTACAAAAAGCCTGAAAATAAGTTTTCCTGATGAAACTGTTGTCAATGAAGACAGTTTCATTTCACACTTTGTTTGTTTTTTCTGTTAGAACACAGACAAGTACAACAAAAGTATACGGTTCTGTAGTGACAGAGTGAAGTGGCTACGACCAAGCACTCTCAGTGAGCTTTTAGATTGGAAAAGTCAATATCCTCATGCCAAAATTGTGAACGGCAATACTGAAGTAGGTAAGGCAATACCGAGATTTGGATTTAAGGAAGGCAATATACACCTGTACATTCAGTGGTGTTAAACATAGGTAACGGCAGGTTGTAGGGTTCCTAAATGGAATTATTTTGACAAGTAAGAAGAGATAAGACCTGAAAGAGATGTATCTGGATATGAACGTACCCATACATTTGTATCTGTAATTTTAGCCTCAATCATTCTGATCAGAATTATAGGTCATCAACATTAGAGGCACAAATATATATGTACCTTATGATCTATTAACCACCAGATTGGTAGTCAATGGTATGTGCCCTTACGTTCCAATAAATTTGTGCTATGGTAATTTATATGGACACCATATCTCCATATTTCAGGCGTTGAGGTGAAATTCAAGAATCAGTATTATCCAGTTTATATCGTACCATCCCATATAACAGAGCTGAAGAAGGTAGAAATCGGGGATCATGGGGTTACTTTTGGTGCCTCGGTGTCACTGACCACAATTGATCAAGTCCTTAGGGACCAAATTAGACAGCTGCCAGGTAAGGATGTTTACGGCGGCAGTACCCTTGCACCTCGAAAGTGAAAGACTTAAATGTATACTCAAAATTTCCTCAAAGAAACTTTCAACCATTTGTAACCAAATCATGAATAAAATTCAGGATCATCGTACAAAGTTGGGTACTAGAATAACGAATTATATAACAATTATCGATATTTGGAATTCAAAATGGCTTCCATGCCAATGTTAACTCTTTGGGGAAATATAAGATTTGGGTTTCCGATAAATTTTTAGATGTCACACGATTGGAACTAATTTGGGATAATTTGATGAAGAAAGTAATGCCGATTTAACCTACAAATGTAATCTCATCTGTTTTTTTACATTACACACGTGTTTGTATGAGTAATTTGTATTATTGCAACATTCAACTATCTGGCACCTAATACTTTTGAGAAATTTAAAAGATATCAAAATCCAATTACAATCGTGTTGATGTAAAAACGTTTCTTACTCCAAGATCATTAAACACCACTAGCTGTATCTTTTAGCATTCTTTTGTGATTTTACTTCCCAACTTAAACACATTGGTGGGAATGTACTCATTGAAGGGGTTTGTATACAGGTATTATTAACTTCCTAGTGGAACTGCATGTGCAATTTTGAACAAGATAAATAATAAACATGAAAAAGGTGTGCCCGAACGTACAATGGCGGCCTCATGCAAATATAGCAAAAACAGTGTACATCGTGCAAATATACATTGGAATCTTCACGGAAAGAACAGAATAGTCCAATATAATGCATAGTTTTCAACTGGGACATCATATACTTTGTTTTCTTTGTAATATTAGCATTTTTCAAAAAATGCTGGAAAATCAATTCAACGGTCAAAATTTGAATTGGTCTAATTTTTCACTAAAGAATGGTTTTGTGAAGTAGTAAAAGATTTCAAGATTTACAGCTAGCGGTGCTTTAAACAAGAACTTCCCCTATAAATGCTAGATTATCGTAAATCTATGGAAGTGTAAAAACATCATGCTACTGATCGGACGGAACATGTGTGGTCCCAGAATCCCATACTTTTGTCGTGTTTCAGGTCTTCGTTGTCATTGAATCTTGCATATGATGTCTATGAATGTACAGCGATCAAACTTGACTTCAAAATTAAACTGAAAAAATGTTACTTTTTTGTTGGAGAACGCATGTTTCAAAGTGTGTTTCCTGTACGACCATTTGATACCTATTTGAATATGTCACCAACGTGGCCATATTGATTTCTCAAATTTGTCATACAGTCAAAGCGATGTTTGAAACAGCTTTTCGAAGCAAACATGGCGGATACAGATATCAGCCTGAAAGATTCCAACTAAGTTTTTTCAGTCATAACAAATGATGAAAATTAGGTACACCTTTAAGCAAAGGTACGCGTAAGCTATATACCCGTAACCCATGCATACCGACTTCGACGGATCAAAGAAAATCAGGCAGTGATCGTATCATCGATCGCGTCTGGTACTGCCAGAGAAAATCCTACAGTTATATATCTATTTCAGAGCCAAGCTGCGTTTTGTTTCACCAAAAGTGAACGGTATTGAGTCTGTTCGTGTATCCATCATAACACTGGCAATCGGCACATCTTAAACTCCTCTCAACAGCCAGTTGATTCACGACAAATATAAGTGGAGTGTAATAGGCATGTGATTTTTCCCTTATCACAGTGTCGAAAGCTAGACGATTGAGTAACTATTTTGTAACAAGATAAGCAAAGCCAAACAGCACAAACAGAAAACTTGAGTATAAAACTATTCTTGACAGAGGGGTTCGCATTACTCACGGCTTCTTGCCTCACAGCGACGTGATAACTAACTATCGAAGTTCGAATTTACAATCACCTCTCAAATAATTATAATTTCACTATCCATTAATGACACATCTCTCAGTTCTACTTTTTGTCCTCTCCTGTATCGCATGCATTCAAAGTTCACCTCGCTACGTACATGTCACCATGGCTGTAACATCTGTGGTGTTACTTCAATCATGTCACCCCGTGGCCAAGATTCTTTGCCATCGACGGCAACCTTTAGACTTGCTCCAAGTCTGTAGGCATATAAATATCAAAACAGAACAAATTGACGGAATGAATTTAAGTAGACTGTCAGTCTAGGTGATAGGCTGGTGCGTAGATCATGGGGTGAACGACCTGGCCCACAGTAACTGTTCTCAAAAGACAAGAAAAGCGACAAGGACTCAGTCCTGGTTACCCTGGCAAAGTCTGCCCACTCACGGCAGGCAGTTAGGGCAGGCTGTAGGACGCTGCCAGCACTGTCTTTGTTGCCAAAAAGAAGAAGAAAATGTTGTCTATGATTCAGTCATTCGATTTAGCAACTAAACTGGATATTATACTGCTATCATCCTGTAGTACTACAAAAATGTATTTCCATTCAGTGTTCACACTAACTGTTAGGCAGATGCGACGATGGAGGGGATTTATGGTTCTCCAAGCTACGGAATGTGGTCTTGTTCAGCAGAGACCTCGATTTTGATATTTAGAAAGGTGATAGTTGAATGATCCAAGTCCCACTAGTATGCAACAGATAGTGTTCACCCTCTGATAAACCATCGTATACATCAGAATGCAAAAACTCCCACCGAGCGTACGCAAATAGTCGCGTCATTTGTAATCTCCCTTTTGTGCGCCCATGGTCCTATAGTTTCCTATTCAAAATTAACTCCCACTTGTGATAGACCAGATAAGAATTGTAAAAATTAAATAGTCTGCACATCTGTCCATGACGTGCATTCTATCTTAAGAGGACAGGTATTATATTTAAACCAGTTGACAAAAGATCAACTGGCCAAATACAGTATGTTTGCTTATTAATGTATTGATTTGATTTGATTGTCAAGATACATGCAATCTTGTTAAATGATGCTCAGAATTTCATACAAGTAGCCTCTACTGGGACGTGTCACACCATTGTATAAGAGTGTATCTTTTGCTTTTCTAGTTAAAAAAACTTCAAAACTGCCGACAAGTGCTTTGGAGGTCTGAGAGCTTAAGCTTTCAAAATAATTCAACTACTTACCATACCGGAAGACTGTTGTAAGATTAATTTTCTGTCCTTATCAACACCAAAACGTTAAAAAATTCGTTTCTGTCCAGTAAATTTTACGTTTTTGGTCCCAACGGGCATCGTCCTTTTAAACTACCGTCACCAAAACAAACCCCACATAAAGTATATTTAGAGAGTACATAAAGCATACTCACTAATCAAAGTGTGGGTAGGATTTGTGTAAAATGTGAGTAGGGTGTGAGTATAATTTATCCAGGAGTTGCTGCTTCATGAATTAGTCATAAAATTGAAGGCTGAATGTATACTCCATGTATACGTACAGACATTAAAGAGAGTACATTTCATGTACATACAAATGTACATACAAAATGCACTTGAACATACAAAGAATTGGTAGGATCTTTGTATCAACGCATCAATTACATATCACAAATTATACTCCCCGTACAATTTGATGCTACTTAAAGTATACATAACACTTCACTCCGGTATTCCTTATTAAAACCTTAGAGTTTTAATCCCCTTCTTCAGGCACTAACCATGGAAATTTCCCAGTTTCTGCAAGTGTAGTAAGAGCAACAGCATACTCACCATCCTGAAGGTTGAAAGGACAACATAACTTTTCGAAAACATGAACATATATGCTATTAATAAGGACATACCAGTACTTGGTACATAGTTCCTACCCTAATACATACCAAAATGCATATATGTAAAACAACTGTCAGATATCAAAACCTTTCACCATAGTGTGTGTTGATGTCAGCTTTAGTTTAGAAGGTAACGAAAACAGAGTGATTTTTTTGAAGGTGTAACTCAAAACGATTTCTTGACCTTGCAAGCTCTTTTGTAAGTACTTTTTGTAAATATGCCAGTTTCGATTAGTACACAGGTAGTCGATACTAGAGATCAGTTATTTTCAAAATGCCATAGCATCCATGTCAATGAAAACATCTAAACATCTAATACAGGTGCATATTGAAACTATAGTGCTGTACACTCAAAACAGTCCAAAATGTGGGGTTGCCTGATTAGTGAATATGGCGTGTAGTGTATCTAAGCTTCAAATCAATCAGATTTATGTGTAAAAGTACTCATTTTCATCTGGTAGATAGGCTTCTTTGAAGTAAAATGCAGATCGTGCAAGCGTGTTTCCAATCTGCTGACAAAAGTAGTTTAATTTCCATGCCTGCACTTCTAATGAAAGATAGAAGAGCTTCATGTGATCAAGTAATTTGAAAATGAAATTTCTCAGGAATGTGTTTTCTTATGTCGACATCTGATGATCGAAAACCTGTATGAAATTTTATGTGTACAAGAGAAAGTGAAAAACTAGGATTGCTTGGCCCTAGGATACTTAATCCCTGGAAATTGACCCACTCAGCATTACCTACCCCTACCTCTAGATCCAATCCACGAGTTGTAATTTTCTAGTGGAAATAATTGCGTTAGCGACTGCTCTACTTGTACAGCTTTCAAAACACAGGTTTTGTGAAACAGAGGTGAGCAGTTTAGGAATCAGAATTTACCAACAACTTTTAACTTTAGAATTAATGGTACATCACATCATATGTGTTGTATATACTCATGCAAATATTGGTTCAGAAGGTTTTAATGAACATACTGTTAATAGAAGCATAATTAACAAGATAAATAAAACAACACTTCATTTGTTATTTGGCCTCAACACAAGGTAGCCTAAGCCTTTGGGCAGGTAATACATATTTTCACATAACCTTTGAAATGTATATGATCTATTACAGAATACAAAGGTCGAATGTTTTCTGCTGTGATTGAAATGTTGAGATGGTTCGCTGGTCATCAAATTCGAAATGTTTCAGTAAGAATCTGCAATTTTAACTTTGTGGTATTCATAAAAAGCTTATCCAATGGACTTTCTTTCGTATTTCTGCTCAGTAGAATATTTCAGCGTTTCATAACCTATTTACTGTATCATGTTAGTTGAAATAAGAGTGGATACCATGTGTTCAAACACTCGACATCCAAACTTTAATGTTCTATTATTACAGAAAAAAGAATCCTTGAATTTCCCCTATCCAATTTGTCACAGGTGGGGCATTGATCATTAAGTTTAATCAAACAATTATTGGTTGATGACCTGCCAATGAGTACTCGATCATCATTCCCTTAGTAGCAAAACTAATGAGTGTTAGCGTGTTTTCAAAGGAAAATACAGGAATTTATGGGAAAGATTCCTTTTATCAAGCCCTTCTCAACATATATTAATTTCTGCCTAGTAAACGTAGACCTCCAAATCGAGTATCAAGATTCAATCAAATAATATGTTTATCACTTTCAAAATGCACATTTACACACTGTGTTTATTATAATACTCTCTTATATGTTGTATTTGATTTGTAGTCTGTTGGTGGCAATATCATGACAGCCAGTCCCATATCTGATCTCAATCCGCTTTTTCTAGCAGCTGGTTGTAAAGTCACACTAATTTCCAGAAGTAAGTTATCAGAATGTCTGCTGTTTCTTTACAATGCTCATTTTTGTTTTCATTAATTCATGATTTACCTCTGATCACGTGGAAAGTATCTTAAGGTGGCAAGTTCACTGTACATACATACATACATGTGTTTGAAATTTCTTCTGCCAAAGTGTCAAGGAAATAGACTGAAACATTGAAGTTGGGTCCCGGTGTATACTGTATTCTAAAGCAATGATGGTTTTCGCAGCAGTATTTTCAAACTTAATCTGGAAAGTGATCCTCCATTATTTATGAAAGCCCGTAAGTGATATTCTGAGAAGCAAAAAATCTAATATTTCTCGTGCGCGAGGAATAACATCTCATGCGCACGAGATGTTTTTTTTTTCTGTGCGCACGAGATATTATTCCCTGCGCACGAGATGTTATTCCCTGCGCACGAGAAACTTTCTTGTGCGCACAAGATTTTTTCCGTGCGCACGAGATGTTTTTTTCCGTGTGCACGAGGTATTTTTCCGTGCGCACGGAATACTTTAAACTAATATTTCAGCGCAAACATAAGGAGTCGGAATTACTGACCCAACAATTCCTTGGTGGCCACGTCAGTTACCTATTATGTATCGAGTATGTATGAGCATAAGTCGAGGTAAATAATTGTGAAATACTGGTGTATCAACTTAGTTATTCAGTATCCAACTGAGAGAGATCTATAAACTAACAGACAGCCTAAATTTCCTACACAGGACAAAGCCAGTACACCTAGAAAACACTATGGACCACAAGCCTAACTTGAATAATTACTATCACACTGAAAACATAAGTAACTTTTTGAAACTCACACGTCATATACAATAAATTATTTCCGTTCAATGTTGATGATTTACTCTCATGTAATCACTGTTACGACCTTGTCTAAAAATGAAGCAGTGAATAAAGACGGGATATTAATTCACACATTTTTAAATATGAAAAGGTAGCATTTTTCAGTAAATTCTTGCGTGGCCAAGCAATGTTGAAAGTAGAGGTAATATGACCAATGCAATCTTAATATCCATATCTGCCTTTTTGTTACATCAGATCTCTTGGTCCGAAATCAGTCGTGAAATCTTATACATTTTCGACAGAATATTCTACGGAATATCATGACAGTAACATGAATGACAACTTATAAGATCAAAAATTATAGAATAATAACTGGTCCGGCAATTTCGGACAGCTGGCGTATTTTAAATCTGCATATTGACGTTGATGCCATCTAAATGCCATTTCCAAATAGATATGATTAAGAAAAATTGTCACTATATAAGAAATATATCGATTAATAGATAAGATACATAATAGGTAAATTATGTGGCCACCAAGGAATTGTCAGGTCAGTAATTCTGACTCCTAATGATGGCGCTGAAATATTACTCTAAAAGTATTCCGTGCGCACGGAATAACATCTCGCCCGCACGGAAAAACATTGAAGCGCACAGAAAAAATCTTGTACGGAAAAGCATTTAGCGCACGAAAAACATCTCGTGCCCACAGAATAACATCTCGTGAACACGGAAAAACATCACGTGCGCACGGAATAATATCTCGTGAGCACGGAAAAACATCTCGTGCGCACGGAATATTATCTCGTGTGCACGGAATAACATCTCATGCGCACAGAAAAACATCTCGTGCGGAAAAGCATTTCGTACGCACGAGATAAAATATAATATAATATTTTGCTTTACAGAATGTCTCTTACGGGCTTTCATAATTATTTCAACAATGTCAGCACTATTTGCACAGGAAAACTGATGCAACAAAAAGAATGTAGTGTTTTCTTTAGAGGTGCAGCATTCCAAATATATGGCAATTCAGCATGCTTTCTTATATGTCATATACACAGCACCATGATGCAAAGTGTATTAGGTACTTTTGTATCTGTGCTATGGCTGAAATTAATTTTAAATATTCGTTATTACAACTGTCTTGCACTTTTCAGATGGAACTAGACAAGTCACGATGGATAACAATTTTTTCATTGGCTACAGGAAGACTGTAGTTGATCAAGAGGAATTGCTGCTGTCTATTCATATGCCACATACAAAAGAGGTAATAAATTTTGAAGAAAAATACTTCAAAAGGTCTTTCATCTAAAGTTTTATATAGTGAAAACTGAAATTGCCACTGTCAGTACACACAGATATAACATGCCAACCGTGCCAAGGTAGCTGTCAGGTGTTATTTTGGTAAAAGGAAGTATAATTATTGTAACTCCCAAAAAATAGGGTCTTGAAAGCAGTACTGTGATCAACGCAATTAAATCGGTGAGGTTCAGTAACAATTAAGCTTTCAGTTGTATTGATAGGTTTGTCAATATTTGCAAGTCAATACACTAATTGGATCGATGGAATTCGGTTACAACCAAATAAATACGCTTTGACTTCTGTTAATAAGATTGTCAATATTTACAAGTATTTGATTTTATCTTCTCTCTCTCTCTCTCTCTCTCTCTCTCTCTCTCTCTCTCTCTCTCTCTCAATAACAGAATGAGTATTTTTATGGGTATAAACAATCTCCAAGGCGTGAAGATGATATTGCCATTGTGAATGCTGGTATGAGAGTAGCCTTTGAGAATGGTACAAACATCATATCAGACTTAGCTATCAGTTACGGTGGGATGGCGCCAACAACTGTCATGGCAAAGAAAACCATGACAGCCCTCATAGGAAGGTAAGAAAATATGCATTGTAAAATGTGAATGCCATCACATTTGCACAGTAAGTCAAAGGTTGAAAGGAGAACCACTGGGAAATTACATAATAGTGATATGCCAAGTTTAGTTCACGTTCCAAAATTGTTTTGAATTGAGCAGGATTTATTAAAGAAGCATATTTTTTCTTTTCATACTACACACATGGAACAAGCCAAATTTATGAATCAGCAGCTGACCTCTATGCTTAGTTGGATTTTCTCTTTTAATTTTTTTTCACCTCACCCTAATATAAAATTCCACTCTTCATTTTGAATAAACGTAAAATATCAACGGCTTGGATCGCCTGATGCCAACAAATAGATGGACCTTAATAAATAGCCATTTGTGGGCAACTGTGAGCCCGGGTTATTGATTATTGATAGAGCCTAATTATTTTCAGTCTTAGAAGTCACTTTTATACTATAAAGAAAAAATTTCATACTGCTTGTAAAGAAACGAGTATGAAACGTGCAAAGTATTTTTTCACTCGCCATCAATAAAACATATCGTTGCCATTACCAAGCAAATGTTATTTTCCACCTTGTCATTGATACAAGATACCGTTTCAATCACGATTAAAAAATAGAAAAGAGATGACTCTGTCCTGCATATGAGCAAGGGCTTGCGTTAAGAATGCTTGGATTGCATTTTTGGATTGAACTCACATTTAGAAACATTAAAAACATTTCGGTATATTTTTGCAAGACCAGTTTTAACTACCTCTGATAAACTGTGACTGCATCTCTCGAGAGACTGGATAGCGAATTTGTATATTTGATTAGAAATAAAGCCTCGGTTTCGAATGCCCGGGCGTTGTCAACTTTGCAGACCACAGGCCTGTCGCTGATGTAAATTCCCTTTGTATGAATAAGAATACAACAATTATTCGGTACACCGGAAAATACTTATAATTTTATCCTCACTGCAATTACTACAATATAAGCTTAGGGGCAGGACATCGACGCAAACGTTAGGGGTGGGGTGGGGTCTTTAGCCAGAATTCAATGCAGTCACGTGATTTAGAAATGTAATAGATATTTAATGTTCTGGTCAAATGACCTCCGGGTTTTGATGCGATGACGTGCACGCTTCTTGGCTCCCTGATACACTATAAATTTTGACCCCGACCTTTTATCCCGACAAAATATACACGTAAAACTACTTTCATGATATTAAATCTCAGTTTTGTGGTTAAAATGATCACCAGAATTTGCTTTCATGGAGGAAAAGTGCTAGGTATGCACAGCTACCTCGGCTGATACAACTCATCCATTGGCGGGAGACGAACAATGTAAACACGTATGCAAGTGTCGCGCGGTACTTTGGGGATAACCTCTGACCCAACTTGATCAATACGCAAATGCATTACTTGCTACCCCGAAACTTATAATCATCTTCGGTCGGTGGAATCTCCACCTTACGAGGCTTGAGCCAAATCGGAACGATATATAATTGTCAGGTAAAAATCTAATACAAAATGTAAACTGGAAACGATTTAATGCTTGCAAACGGATAAGACGCAGTGTTAAATTGTTTCAGCCATGTTTACGATCGTAGCTTACAGACTTAATCTGAGCCTAAGGGAAACATCTGGCAGATGTGACTCCAAAATTCAATGGGAAGGTCAAATTCAATTGAAAGGTAAGAGATGCAGTTATGTGGCCCAAATCACATATATTGGTGAGAAATTGGCGATTTTTGTAGGCTGAAAACATGCACCAACGGGTTTTAAATGAGTGAGTGCGCTCTTGCAATTCAAAGTAAAATATCATTATAACATAGGCAAAAGTACGACCCGGTTTCTCGACTGTGCATTTGAGTGGTTGTCAATGAGTATCACTGGGTGCTGACATTTAGGCTGCGTCAAAAACTGGTGAGGGGGTGTAGGAATCGCAATTGAAATCTTATTTTTAAATGCATCAGTGGACTTTTTGGATTTATCAGTCTCAGCCGACTTGAGTTTATCCAATTGGCCAGGTCAATGGCACCAGCTGAAAAGCACACAAAATGATAATAATGAGAGAGTGTGAAAGTTGTGTATTCCTGGCTACATTTTAGCAAATTGTGAAAAACTGAGCACAGTGACCTACCGAAAAAATATTTAGTTTTCAACAGTACAAGACATATACAACTCAGATGCTACTTATAAATGTTTTACAAAATTGACAATAATGGAAGGTTAAATATTCCATCAAATTCATGTTTGAATCTTATAAATTTTAGGTGTATTAATGGCAAATTTGGTAAAAAATAAATGATCGTAGATTTGTATAAGATCAAGTATGGTGACTCCATCTTTGTTCTCTAATATTTGATTGTTCTCATATGCCAGAATTCAAAAACCCATGCTAACTGTTACTCCCAAGTTTTCTATGTGTTGCTCTCTTGCCGGATCTTGTGTACATGTATGTTTCACTGTCAATTGAGTATCTATGACCGAAACTCTTTTTAAACTACATCAGAGTTAGAGCTATCACTGTCACTGCCAGTATGCAGTGGCAGGGCAGGAGCTGTATTAAC
>LD363312.1:65846-79637 GCA_001465055.1 Ptychodera flava
ATTGGAAGAAACTTCAACTCCAAGATCACGGATGCTGTCAACTTTTTCTAGGGAAACACCACGCATTGAATCAGTATAGGTAATGGGGTTGCGTTCTCTACTAATGGTAAGGAGCTTGCATTTTTCAGCATTGAAAAACATGCTCCATTTCTCACTCCATGAAACTAAATTGTTGATATCACTTTGCAGTTTTAGACAGTCAGAAATGTCGTTGATTTCATTGATTCATTGGGAGTCATCTGCAAAAAGTGCAACCATTGTGTTTGAACTAACATGGTCTGGTAAATCGTTAATATATTAACAGGAACAATATTTGCCCCAGTATTGAACCCTGGGGTACTCCGGACGATACATTACACCACTGTGAATTTTAGCCCTCTACAACAGCTCTTTGTTTTCTATTTGACAAATATGCAGTGAACCACCGCAGTAGAGTGCCATGAACGCCGAAAGATTTGATTTTGTGGATAAGAAGGTCATATGGAACGGAATCAAAGGCCTTTGAAAAATCGAGATACATAGACCTGCCCTGACCAATCGAGGATTTTCCCTACATGATGAAATATTTGTACAAGTTGTGTAGTCGTGGAACGTCTTTTAGTAAAACCATGTTGCATGTGATGGAGAAATGGTTCAATATGTGGATAAATGGAGTTAAAAATACATCCTCGAAAACTTTGCTACAAATACACAACAAGGAAACAGGCCCAGCCTGTAGTTAATGACGTTTGATTTGTCAGACCTTTTGTGCACCGGAATAACATTAGCTGACAGCCATTCATCGGGTAGTGCACCTGTTTCTATCGATTTGTTGTATAGCGAACACAATTCATGTGAGCACTCTTTGAGAATTCGGGCTGGCAATTCATCAGGCCCGCTAGCTTTGTTTGTATCCAGATGTTTTAAAATATGTTCGACCTCACCGATCGAAATGCTAATACTGCCAAGACCAGCATGTTGGAAAACTGAAATTGCAGGATAAGTCTGATTCATGGGTTGAGAAGTAAAAATGGATTTGAAGTGATAATTGAAAAGATCTGCTTTCTCGTTTGACTGGGTGGCTGTCTTGGCATTGAGTTTTACTTGATTCGGTATATTTTTAGATTTCGTTTTACTTTTGAAGAAACCCCAAAATCTCTTGGGGTTTTCTTTAACTGAGTTACTGAGGACTTGTAGGTAATCATTATATTTATGAGTGCACATATTTTTAAGTTTATTTCTTAATTTGCGGAAGTTAGACCAAACTGATGGTGAGTTAGAGTGGTGTTCCTTTCTCCGTGCTGTTTGAACCTTTTTGCTAAAGTGTTTAATTTCACTGTCTACCCAGGGAGGTCTGTTGACACCCTTAATTACAGTGGTTGGTACAAACTCCTTTACTGCTAAGAATACTAGATCTTTCCAACATTGCCAATAAACATTAATGTATGAGTCAAGCAGTGCACTATGGAGAGGGACTTTATCTAGTAATGATCGCAGGCCATCAAAATCCGCCTTTTTGAAATTAAAAACTGTGCGTGGAACTTTGCTTAATCTAGTAATATGTGTTTGAAACACAAATTCAATGACAGTATGATCGCTGTCAAACAGCTCAAAGGTAACCGTTGGTACAGAACAAAGTTCTGGCTCTTAACAAAAATTAAGTCCATTATTTTACCTTTCATGTGAGTTGGTTGGTTGACAATTTGTGATAAAGAAAAGTTGTCGCTTACATCGTCTAAAGAATTGTTGATGGGATAATTAAAGTCACCCAAAGCAATTATGTCTGTATAGGCATGGCTGCATTTTTCAAGAGTTTCTTCGAGCATGTTGTTAAACACGTCACTATTTGTGTCCGGTGGACGATATCATAGCACAATACACAGTTTCTTCATTTTACAGGGGTTTATTTCGCAGACAATAATTTCAGCATCCGAAGGTTCGAGATCATTTCTACGTCTGGAGATAATGTTATTACGAATACCGATGTACACATCGCCACCGCGACGGCCGCATCTATCTCGGCGATATTGTGAGAAGCCATTCGGCAGGATTTCGTTGTCGTCGATTGTCTCATCTAGCCAGGTTTCAGTCAGAGCAATTACGTCAGGCATACTCGAGTATACAATCCCCTGTAACTGAGCCAGTTTGTTGCGAGCTTTACTTACGGATTTCACACTTCTTGTATTTAAAAGGGTGAATTTTAACCCGCCTGGACCTGGATAGTCATGCTCCGGCAGAGATGAGTCATTACTCATCGACGAATTCTGGTCGAAAAAGGATTGCGGTAAGGTGCCTTTATAACAGAACCAATTTACATCCGATTGTCCAAGTTGGCTGTATTCATCGGTCGCCATGTATATGCAGGACAGATGAAACCACCTGTTGCAATCGTCACAGCAGATTCCCTTTTGGTTATTTCTGACAGATTTATTGCACTCACCACAAACACTCTTTGGTACCGGTGGTCCTTGATTTTGGGCTACATCCCCGGCCAACAATATACAGATAATAATCTGGTATGTACATAATGAGGTTGATGACGTTGGCATCTTCGAATGTCGTTGTTGGTTGCGTGTCAGCATAGAGTGACCGGGTAGTAAGCGTTCAAGTGCCAGGTCCGAATTTGCAGGTGCAGCCAACGGAGCTATTCATCGAAAAAGCTGTTCCAGGAGCAGTTTTTGAGGGCAGGGGAAATTTTAATTTTGCTCGGGCACGGGACATGTTTTTAAGTGGCAGGGGAGCAAATTTTAGGGTTTTTTTGTAGGGCAGGGCAGATATCGGTTAATTGTCCTGGGAACAGGGCTTGGCGAAAAACGAGGAGAGGGAAAGCTACTTTTAAAACAGTGACAAGGGAAGTTGAGCCATGGTGTTTCCGGGGATTGAGACACAGGGCAAGTACTTATAGCTTTTCATGTCTGCAGGGGAAATGGAATAACAAAATTTTGAGGAGAATTTTTTCCTGGGCAGGGGAAATCGGCAAGTGTTTTTCGCCACAGGGCAGGGGAGCTTCAAAAAATTTACAGCGGGGAGGGGAAACAGGCAAAAATAAGTGGGGAGTGGGTAAAAATGAAGTTTGAGTGCGGGAGGGTAGGTCGAAAAATTTTTAGTGGGAGGGCAAATTATGAACAGCTAATTAATTACCCTCTTGACTTAAATTAGTCAGTTCACATTGCTTGCCATACACAATATATCTTATCATAGTAAGGACCCCTTTAAAAGTGCATTGTTCGTTGGCTGCACCTGAATTTGGAGCTACGCTAGTCCATAAATAAACTGCCATCCATTTTAACAATATTTTTTCACTGTATAAAGTCAAGCATTATTAAGCTTATAGGCGATCAATGTTTTAAATTATTTCACTGCATTTGGTAATGATTATCGACAACAAGCTTCATTTCTATTTAATCTTCAATGTCACTCGCCTTGCTCTAAATGACAAAACATGAAGAATCTTTACCTAGAGGACATGTTTAACGTTTGTGTTGATGTGATGACCCTATCAAAATGGAAACAGTCAACATTGCAATTGTAACAAACAAAAACGTCGCTGTAGATAGTCAAATAGATGAGACATTCAGCTATAGGGCACCTAATAGTTTTGAGAAATTTTAAAATTATAAAGATCCAATTATCCCAAAATAGTTCCAATACGTGCAAATATGGCGATGCAGTGATGCGAAATTCAGTGATAAATGTATAAATGAAGAAGAGAAGTGATTTATCAATTCAGTTAATAACTATTTTCTCTTCATTAATCTTGAATAAAACGGCTCAATGTCCCATGCATGTAGAAAGCAAACTACTGACTTTGTACACATCATAATTGTTTGCGTTTGCTTTTAATACTCTCTGAGATGATAATAAGCTATCGTATTACATATTATTCGAGATCTCCTGTCAATTTTGGATTGCAAAGATCATTTCAACTCTTTACAGATAAGTGCTTCAGTGAAACCAACATGGCGAAATCAGACATTTCAAGTGTACTAGCTAGGTACACTACGAAAGGACAGGTACATGTACACACTAGAAAATTGATCCCATCAAGAGAAGGTTGAAAAAGGGCAAATTTAGAATACTTTTCAATATAAATGAAGATAAATAAAAATATTTCGAGGAGTTCGCATTGGCAGAGTTATTATTTCATCTGACGAATTATGAGGAATTTCTTTTCAATGACAGTCCCCCGTTTCAGCATGATCTTCTTTGTTTGTTTGTACACTGTCTGTTTGTGTTGTCTGTTTACTATCCCAGGCTGTTTTCAGAATCATTGCACACGCAGTTAGTAAAATAACCAAGCCTCCGACAAGTTCAAGTGCGATTGGTGGATTTTCTTCCAGAAAGCATACTGCAAGCTGTAGGCCACTTGAATGTCGATGTTTATTATATAGATAAGCGAGACCAAGGCTGCTCTCCCGTTTTAAGAACTTTTGATTTGCGTCGTCATGGCAATAGCATAGCCGAGGCATTTAGCCAGGAGCATAACTGCAACGCCTTCGCTCATCCTCCATACAGGGTTTTCTATGGTTAGCATAAGTACCATAGAAATTGATGTGAAACATCCTCCTGAAGCGCACTGTAAACTATGACGACAAGAGTCGCATACCGCATCAAGGAGCGTGCAAGAATAACGATTATCAAATCATATTTGCTTCTTTCGGCCTCATCTGCGCTCTGCGCTGTCGTCTTTTGCTTGTCACCAAAAATGAATGTCTGGTGAAGAAACAGTAACACGCCGATGACGGTAAAGACGCTCCAAACTACATCGGATATCTACAACGATTCCGTGAGGAAAAGGATTCCGCCATCGATGCTACAAGTGGGAACAGTGCGGCCTTTAAACCGGTGACAGTTCCTACATATATTTGCAATAGTGATGTATGGAATGTTACATTATTGAAACACATTGCCAATCCAAAACTCACCATCAACTAGGTTGTACGGACATCCCAGAGTAATCTCTCATTTTACCACAAGGCAAGTGTCATGGATATGCGTGCACCGACACCGAACATGAGAAATATCTGTTGGTAAGGGAAAATTCCAACGACCATCAAAATGGTTGAAATGAATCCGGCAATGCCAAGGAGAAAGCGAGCAAGACGGGCTAAAGTGGCTCTAAGCATTGGATATCGGCAGCTTGTCTTGTCTTTGGTAGTTTCATTTCCAGAAGAGAAGAGATACTTTCGTTCACTAGATTGCCCCATCTCAATGTCTTTAGTATTTCCAACGGTAACAGCTCATGTTACAGCAGGTCCGATTATAAAAAGATGAAGCGAGGGACGTTTTTTCTTGCTAGTTTGTATTTTCATGTACGAGAATATCGGTGGCTCATAAATATTACAAATTTGCATGCGGTCTCGTTTATGTGGGTCTGACTGGCGATGGCAAGCACTGCACAATAATGTATGTGGACATGTACAGTCGTCCACAGCGACGTTGTGAACAAGGGATAATAGAGAAATATGTAAGATGCCATGTGGTTGGGAGAGTAAAAGAACTTTTTCTTGTAACTTTTTCACAGACTGACTAGACATTATTTGTGTTGATTTTTCCAGTTATGATAACAAATAAATTATGAATATTGATAAATTATTAATGTGAATATTAAAGAATTAAAAAATTTTGCTTTTTTATAAACAATGTCTATTTGTTCAAATACCCTCTCGAAACCCCGTTGCTGTTATAATTATGATTATTAATAAATTACGATTATGATTAATAAAATCATATTTTACACATTGTAATTCTGCTAATGTAAACAACTCTCTGGAAACCCGTATTTAGTTCACAATGTATGCAAAAATATACGAATGACACCATTACCCATGTTCAGTCTACGGCCAATCTGATTAAAATCAGATGTAGAGTACGGCGACGTTTATATGCTTACGCGGTATTCTCTCGCTGTCGCCGTAGTGAGAGGCGACAGCGAGAGAATACCGCGTACGCATATAGACGTCGCCGTACTCTACACCTGATTTTTATCAGATTGAGTCTACGGCGAAAGTTACTACAGAGTGTATACACTGTATAGTCGTGTAGATAAATCGATTCTCAAGTTCGTTTCGAAACCGTCAATTTTATGTCACCGTCTCGATATGATACACAGTGCGTACCCCCTCCCCACACCATGCCCCTCGTTATCATTAAATGAAAAGATGCCAACCCGTAAATGCATTTTATGAAGAAAACTACAGATAGGTCCGTTAACACTTCCGGGAAGGTTGCGAGTTATATTCTGTTTAAAGATCCTCTTTCAAGCATATAATACAACTATTGTTTTCGAAGTATCACCCTGTCTCAGTTAGCTATAGAAGCTGACTCTTTTCTGATTGAATTAAATATGAGCCTCGTCTAATAAGACACACAACAAAAGTACTGTTTCAGTCTCAGCTAAATGTTCAATGAATTAGTCAAAGGTCACCTCAGATTCCACCAGAGAACACCATTTCCTCTCCAAAATTTCATATTTCGCCTTGCGAGAGAGGGGAGAATTACCTGGCTACTTTTAAATATAAGGACAACGTAACACTGGGCTTGGGACTACCTAGAAAGGAAGCAATGAAATTAGTACCTTACACCTTTGCAGTTAAGTTGAATTGGGTTTCAAGAGATAACTTAGCAAGAATCATCTTATGAAATTTAGTTGCATTTTGATTAGTTTCTTTGATTTGTATTGCTGCTTCAACTTTATTTCCACAAATTATACTTGAGCTAGATAAAGCCGAGTGTTAAAAAGGTTCTGTTTGCATCAAATGAGCAAGCCTCGTCAATACTTTTTATATGTTGTGCTACAGATGTAGTTGTTATGTAATGTTGTGATGCTTTTTAATTTTGACAACTGTGAAAATAAGTTCATGCAGTTATATGTTCTGTTGAAATCTTGCATGTTTACCATTAACTTTTACGCATGTTTACGTTTTGTTTATGTTTGTACCGTTAGAAAATGGGACAATTGTTTAATTGGTGAAGTGTGTCAACTGCTGAGTGAAGATCTGCCTCTTTCACCGTCTGCCCCTGGTGGTATGATTGAATATAGAAAAACCCTGACTACCAGTTTCTTCTTCAAATTTTACTTGCGTGTGCTGGATGAACTAAATGCTAAAGAGGTATTTACAATAAAACATCAGTTATTTCGATATGAAAAAGTTAACCGATATGGCAGGATCAATCAGGCAGGGAATCTCGATGATGTTCAACGCACATTGAAAAGATTGGAAGAACCGTGGCTCTGGAGCGATGAGTGAGTGCGCCCTCTAGAGATGGGTCTTCGTGTCTTTTGCCTGATGTAATTTTACGGCAGACTAATGTTGACCATTGTTTGGTTTTATATTTAAAATGCTAGCCAAACTCTGCATATTACACCATGTGTCCCAGGGTCAATAGGATTGCATGGCTATGAGTCTGTGTTCCAGTGGCAGGGTACTTTTGAAGAAGTACTGTCATCTTGCTGTCATGTATGTGACAGTAAAGCTATAATACCTATCCAGCAATGGACTACAACTAAAATCTTTGTGGCTTTATATTCCTACTTAAAAATAAAAGCACATGTTACACGCCTCACACGGGTGTCGATTATATTGGTATGAACTGGGTTTACTGCTAGGAATATCGAGACACATTACAATAAATCCTCTTCAGGATTCTAGTTCTGGTCAGTCTCCTGTACTTAACTGAGCGTCTGTCAGAGTATACAGTTCCTGTCTTTGTTTTAGTGATTATCACCATGAAGTCTGCAAACGTTGCGTAACATCTCCTTGCAAAAATTGTCTAGTCAATAAATTAGATCGGTCAGGGTACAATTGTCTTATTACCCTTCATAACAGCCCAAAAGAGTGCAATAATCCATGTTTTACAGTCTTATTTCATGTATCAAGTATAGTCTGATAAATATCGATAAATGTAGAGTCATCAGCAGTCATTGTCGTTGCTTGTTTACTAAGTTTGTAATCCTGTCACAACTTAAAAGCTATCACTTGTTATGTAGGTCATTTACTCCACACATGACCTGAGTGTAATTAGTCAAGAAAATTTATAAGGTCACTGTCCTTCAAGAGCTTGAATTCAACACACTCAAGTCATTTACTTATAACACATCAGTCAGTCAGTGATTCAAAGGTCAATAGCATGTCAACTTGATCTGTTGTGAAAATACTGAAAAAAGTCTAATGACTTTACTGGGTATTCAACACTCTCCCCTCCTTAAATAAATTTAATCACAGACATTTGCTAAAAAAGAGGAAAATGTAAGATACTTTAAGGGAATTTCAACTTTTTGCAGTTTCTCACCTTTCCAGGTGGTGTCCCATTCACTCTGCTTCTTCTAATAATCGAAGAAGTTAAATAGGATAATCAGCCGGTGAACCGTAGTTAAGTCCATAATTTCTGACAGTTGTCCATGAATGTTTAAATGTTTTCAAATGAGAAACATCACTCTGAATTCATTCTTCATGTTGTGTTATTTGTGATACGAAAGTTTATACTTTATGTCTGTTAGGTCTTTTCAGGCCTTAAATTCCAAAGAAGTATAGTTTCAGATGGTAGTTCTTACTGCACTTTGCATTGCACTTAAAGTACTCCTGTTTTTAAACATGCGTAGTGAATGCCAGTAACGTACAACATTATGAAAGTCTTTTTTTTCAAAAAAGTTCTAAAATATTTGCAGAAATCTGATATTTTAGTACAGTTTATTCAATCATTGATTATCAAGTAAATTAGAAGTGAAGTCGGAGCCAATGGTTTGCCTGTCAGCCAACATTCTATATACCTTAGTTATTAGATAAAAGATAGCATACTGCCATCACAACATGGATAACTATTTGATGTCATTTACTTTCAGGTGGTCGAGACTTCTGTTCCATCACTCTTCAAGAGCAGCCTTTCATCTTTTGAAAAAGGCGTCATTGAAAGTACTCAGCTGTACCAGGTTAGCTTTCTGAACTTTATTTACACATGACTCTCACTTCAGAAGCTTTCAGCTTGGGCGATGCAGAGAAATGTTGACATAGTCTATTTTTTAATCTTTGCAGAATGTAAATTGGTATCTATATTGTGTTTATTGAAACACATATGTGTCTTTGTCAACAGACGTAAAATCGACTCTGTCTGTATATTTATAGAATGAACAAAATATAGTTCAAAATATTTTAGAGGAAGTTTAGAAAGGGCTTGCTGCCGTTTTCTGTGGCAAATATGATCGATATAAATACATCTATTATATACAGCCTGATCCGTAGTATTTGCCAGGTTTTCTTCTCGATATATCTAACTTCACAGTAGAATTGTAAAATGAGTCTGTCCAGGGCACCCTCGGCCTCAGGAAAAGAGCTGCAGTGTCCTTCATAAAGAGGTGTCTTTAATGGACTGGTGAAAGTCAAGGTTAAGATTGGTGTATAAAGCATGCCTTTCTTATCAGTCATTAATAATCTAGGGCGTCAGTAGATTAGAACTGAGAGTTATGTATAATATAGAAAACATACTAAGAGGCACCAGGAAAACCCTTCAAGTTTATATCAAAACGTTTATATCTATTGATCTTCACCAGTACCTAAATTCATTCAATTTGAAGTCATTACTTAAGGAATCTGTATTGTCGAGAGCTTACTGTGAACGCACAGATACTAAGACAGAATATGTTATTTACCAGTAGCATTATCATCAACATTTTAATGCATTTTTAAAAGATAAGTTGGAATTTTAAATCTATGAAACAATTACAAGTGGTTTGCAATGTTCAATACTTTCATGGTGGAGTTTATGAAGGGCAAATAAATTAAAGCTGCATGAATCTGATTTAATTAGGAAGTCAAGTCAGGACAGTCCATCGAAGATGCAGTTGGGAGACCCATGGTCCATTTGTCGGCTTACAAACAAGGAACAGGAGAAGCCATGTATTGCGATGATATTCTTCCAATACAAGGTAAGAATGTCATAGAGAACACAATTCAGATTTGGCAAAAGAAGCATTCCAATGATCCTCTATCCAAATGATATAGTAGTTTTCAATCTCTTTGAATATATACATGTATGGCGTTCTCGCTACCAGACACCAATAACACTAGGTGTTCTGTCTACCATATTTTTTGAATCATCAAATACAAATTATTGAAGTGAAGTATGACATACGTTCAAACACAATTACAATTTTATTGAAGTATTACACAAATTCAAAGAATTGTCACGGGAAAAAGCCCACATTCACAAGAAAGTCAAACTCGTTAATGTGTGCCCATGAATTTAGGAGGAAAATGTTATGTCTAAATGTAAAATCTGACATAAGAATAATTTTCAGCTAGTCTTTTTCAAGCAAATGATTAGTATATCTTTCATTGATACAGGTGAACTGTATTTAGCACTGGTGACAAGTACTAAGGCCCACGCAAATATCAGGTTTGTTGAAGCACCATCATGCTGCATTTACGGTGTAAATGGTCTTGTTCATTGAAAGACTTGGTAAATGACATGAAAGAGTAGATTACATAGTTTTCTTTCAATTGCTTCATTCTCCCTGCTTCATTCTCCCTCTCGAAACTGCACGAATTCCAATAGGTACAGTTGCCTTAGGTACAGGTACAGTTTCTCTACCTACCTACCCTGTTTTAAAAAAGCATGTTATCAGAACTACACATTTTCGGGGGAGGGGGAGGCAGGCCTTACTTACCTACCGTGCATGCATTACACAATCCTTCTTTTTAAAAATGCCAAGAATCTTACAAGTATGTCACGAAGAACCTTCAGGATAGTACTTTTACTTGTAAAAGGCCTGCAAAGTGTGTATAAGAAAATCACTCTATTTCATTTGTGACAAACTATTTAAATCATATAAATAATGGCGAAAACGTTATATGCTGGTAAATATCAAATAAGTAAGCTTATTACATCATAAGGTTAGATATCGGTCAATAAATGTTTTTTGAAGTATTACATATCAATAAGTGATTTATTGTACGTCTGTTCACAATGATATTCTTAGTTTTTTACTTATAGGTATTGAAATGCGAATACAATATAGAATACAAGGACATTTTTGTCATGCATGATTCATTTCTTAAGATTTTTCCAGTAATGTTTATGTGGTATTTGATTTCTGCCATTGACAGGTCTATCAATGCAGAGGAGGCTATGGCTGTGAATGGTGTCCATGCATTTGTTACTCATAATGATGTACCTGGAGAAAATTTTATACCGATATATGAGGAAGAAATTTATGCATCAGACAAAGTGAGCTATCATGTTTATGGACAAACAGAATAATGGTCTGAAAGTTTCACCAAGCACCTCAAAGTCTTAATTAACCTTTTTATGACTACATTTTGTATACATTATACTCTATGTTTAACAAAGACCAAGTCTTAGGTTAGGAATAAATACAAAGGAAATGCAAAAGCGTTATTGATGATAAATGTTTAGTGCCAAATGACTGTCTTATTAAAAATCAGATTTAGAACATTGATTGAACACCGATTTTACTGTTCGAAATAAATATGCCATGAAATTAGAGGGATTCGGAACTGAGGTAGTAAATATTGACCACTGTATATCCTTATAGAAGATAGGGCAGATATTACTTTTAACTTTGGCACTTGAGCCACACGTAACAACGTTGATTACTGGGGACCAAGGCTGGAAAGAGAGTAGTAAGCATAGCGTATCCCTGCACCGTGAAAATTCATTTTTTATGTCAGACAACAAGGGTCGACTGCATAGATATTTTAAACACTATGCTTTTTCCCGGTTCCATGTTTGGAGAAAATTTCCTGATCGAGGGGTCATTTTTCTCCCAATCAAGAGAAATCTTCTTACAGGGAGAATTTCCCCATTTGCTCCATATAGCTAGAGTGTCTTCTTTAAAAACCTAAACCACTTTCATAAGTCACTGGTTTGGACAACATGCCTTCACCTTTACATCCATCAGGTCTACCACGTTGGTCAAGTAATCGCTGCTATTGTGGCCGAGAACAAGGAAATAGCACAGAGAGCTGCCAAGCTTGTCTCGGTGCAGTATGATGAACTTGAATCAGTAATCACAACAGAGGTAAGGCTTGCCCTACCAAGCTTGCCAATCATAATTTTCAACAATACAATAGTTTTCTAAAGTCCTCTGTTTTGAACAATATCGGGATAGAAAACACTAACCTTAACACTGAAAAATGAATTTAAAAAACAAAATGAAAGAATTATGAATATCAATATCATTGTTTAAAAGCTAAAGTGCTTTTCATGACAAAATATCAATCGTCGCAAATGTTACATATGAGCTGTATGACAATATCTTATAATATCTGCATTAATGATCTGTAGAAAACATGCGGTTTTTGAATTGTAGGAAGCCATCAAAAATGAATCCTTCCACCATCCAATAAAGACAATTAACAAAGGGAACATACAAGAGGGCTTTGAACAGTCTGACCAAATCATTGAAGGAGAAGTACGAATCGGTGGTCAGGAACACTTCTATTTGGAGACCCAAGCATCCATTGCTATCCCCAAGAATGAAGATGGTGAGATGGAAATCATCGCATCAACTCAAAATCCTACAGGAACACAGGTATTGTATGGTGAATAGTGTACACTGATGGGATAAAGTACAAATACCTGCTCAAAATCAACCATGAACAGATGATCGGTCATGCGTGAAATGACGTGAAACCTTAATGTATAGAAGAGTGAATCATTAGGTTTGACCTCAAACTCCCCAACCTTCCCATAAACGAAATTTTAGAAGTGCAAATGCTCTGAAACGCAACCATTTGAACTTTCTCCACACAATATTCATTTCTGAATACGATGTTTGAGGATAAAAATGCTGACATTTAATCATTAGGGGTTCATACACGTGGTCATGTTCTTTTCTAATACTCAATTCAATTAATAAAAAAACATTACCTTAAGCAAATAAGAATCTGCTATCTGTCCAACTTTCTTTGCTTTTCCTCACGTTACTATACTCATTTCGTTTCACTTCATTAACAGAAATGGGTCGCAACGGCCTTGGGAGTTCCAGCCAACAGAATTGTATGTAAAGTCAAAAGGATGGGTGGCGGCTTTGGAGGGAAAGAAACAAGAAGCTGTCCACTCTCAACAGCATTGGCCATAGCTGCAAACAAGTACGTGAAAATCATTTTAAAATGTTCTGAAGTGTTGACAGATCAGTTCGAAAAGTTCAGAAAGTCTAATGCTCAGGGACTGGACATAAATTACAGGGGGGGCGGTATTTTTCGAAAGACCGCTGCGTCAAAAATAGTGACCCTTCAAAAGTTCTTGCACAAAAATTAGTGAACCTCCCCCTTATCCGTGCATGAAAATAAGTGACCCACCCCTGTTACTCAATACCCACAACAAACCTGCAATGTGTTCCAGACCCCCTTCTGACTTGCTATACTTTTTCAGTCACCCTCCCGAAAGGAAGGCAAAATGTGGGCGATAAACGCGTTGTCCAAAAAATATCAAATCATCTGTGTGTGATAATTCATGTAAATGTACTTTTGCTTGAAGTGGCAGGTAAAAAGTGCATGCCTGTACAAAAAATGTAACTTTTAGATTTCATCAATAATGGTGATTCACTACATAGTAGTCGACTATAAGAAAACTACGAATGTGTATTTTCCACTATAAAACTAGCAATATCTGTTCATCTATAGATGTCTAATAACTGATATAGATATACTTGATTAGCATGGGTTGTTTACAAGTGCGCATGTGAACAAGATATTTGATTTTGGAATTTCGCTCAAAATGTTTTCGTCCAAAAAGCTACCCGCACGTCACGTGGACGGCAAACGAAGAATTTATTTTACGGCGCCTAATCTT
>LD363312.1:91615-104715 GCA_001465055.1 Ptychodera flava
ACAAAAATTTCAGTTCATATCTGGTATTTAGATAAATCTGCCATTATTGGTTGCCCATCATGTCCCTTCACTTGTCTATTGACATTTCAGGTCAGGACTGCACATATGGACAGAGTCAGTCTATCATCTACAGGTTTTTACAAGTGAGTAAAGTGGTTTTAAATTCACTTTAACATCAGGAATACACAGGCATTGTGTAAATCTTCAAGTTCCCTACTTTTGCATCACTGTTGAAGAATGTACAATCTCAATGCTCAATAATTCGTTTCGTTAATTGTTTTTCTCCTACATATGATACCGTTTATGAATTTAGTAACTTTTAGCTCACGTGTTTACACACGTGAGCTAATGATGCAGCAATGTCTGTCTGTCTGTTTCTCCATCTTTCAGCTGTTTGCGCGATATCTCACAAATGGCTTACCAGGTCAGAATCAAATCTAGTACAGAAATGCTGTTTGAGAATGGCAAGAACTAATTAGATTTTGGCGGGGCTTGCATATTTCGTGCTCGTTTCCATAATTAATGAGTTAAGATAAAACATGTACAATGAGAACGGCCGCGCAGAATATGATCATGATTTTTGCTCAAAATATTGATGAAGTTATTAAGGGGTCACATGAAAGTTAATGGCTTATTTGCAAATTTGATGAACTTTCCTAATTAGGGATATATATCTTAACTGCCCTGATGAAAATTGACAAAACTTGGTATATATGTTGAGATACTATGTTACTATGTTGAAGGTAATTAAGCATTTTTACTACAGCCAATTCCTAATTTGCATATTTAATGAACTTCTCTAATTAGGGGTATATATCTTGATTGACTAGACCAAGTTGATGAAACTTCACATGTAAATTGAAGATAATATGACACACTATTCGCCTCTTTCCACTTATCAGATGTATACTCAGCTTCATTGGATGCCGATTAACTTGAAACTTTGTTTCAACCGTAAGACCCAAATTTACAGAGCAACTCACAATCTAACCCCTGACTATATAATTAGTATGTTCAATAATTATATCCCTTCCAGATCACTGCGTTCTTCCAATCAGAACCTCCTTAAAGTTCCCAAAGCATGTACAATTCTTTATCAAAACACCTTGTCTGTTGCGGGTGTGGGTGAATATAACAATCTCCCCAAATCCATCAGGGACTCCGAGTCACTGACTAGTTTTAAGAAATCTTGTAATAATTTTCTGTATTCTATTTACTTGTCTGATGCCTCTTCGTAGTTTTATTTCTTGCTATTTGTACTCTGTATTTTTTGTGTTTTCAATTTTTCTGTACTGTAATATAATTTTCTTTTATCTATTCGACCTCCATGAAAAGAGGTGTTTTAGCTATAGATTTATTGACTTTGAAATAATAATAATAATAATAATAATAATAATAATAATAATGACATTATTGAAAATCATTTAGCATTTTACTTCGGCCAACTCTTAATTTGCATATTTAATGCACGCTCCTAATTACGGATATACAATTAGATTCGTTTGATCAAAGTTGCTGAAACAAGCTATGTACATTGATGATACTGGGTTAAAACTATATAGAAAGTGATTAAGCATTTTTACTTCAACTAAACAGTAACTTTTTATATTGAACGATCTATGAGGGATATATATCTTGATTGGCAGGATCAAAATTGATGAAACTTGCTACGAATATTCGAGATACACTGATATAATCATGAAAGTTGTGTTAGCAGTTTTAGATAAACATATCACTAATTTGCACATTTAAATAACTTTCCTTATTCGGTACTTGTGTAAGAAATTTATTGCCAAACAAAAGAGTTTTTTTGTTATGTAGCATGTAAAGAACAAAATGTGAAAATTTCAGAAACTTTGACCCAGCCAGAGTGGAACTAATTTCTTTAGAAATTTTGAAATTGGGAGGAAAAAGAAACCAGGAAATTATGTGATTTGTATACATTAGTATAAATTAACACTTCTGTGTTACACCAACTTACAACTGCTTGACAAGATTAAAGGTGAACCCAACCAATATTTTGATCTTAGGTAAACAAATTAATCAAAATTGAATGAATATTTGCGAAAAAGTGATTTTGAGCAAAATACGCTGTGTTAAGTGCAGCGCCCCCTTAAGCACAATTATTGAACACCTCTCCAACTTTTAATCATTTTCCTAAATTGGCTTACACCCGACGAAATTGTAAAGGAAGAAAAAATACAGAAAAGATTTTCAATCTCTCGATCTCCATGAAAAGGCATTCCTTGATCACATGTATACTGATAGACAATCATCAAAGGCAGCAAAACTCAGCGACGATTCCGAAACAAACTGACATAGTTTTTTATATTGCTGCATCAAATCAAACTGAATACACAATCTTGATGACATTTTGGTGTAATTCCCGCATAAATCATATCTTTAAATGAAAAATGAACGTGAAGGAAGTACATCATATATTTTGCAAAGTGTGAACTGTGAACTGGCATGTGTAATGCCTATACGTGAAACAAACTCAACATTCCAATACCAAATTGGCTGCATCTTGTGAAAAGAACAACTAATAGTGAAAGTTGTAATAGTCACCGGTAAAAAATCTTCATGGATGAAAGGGTAGTTGCTTCAGACAAATGAAACTGCAGGTTGTAGAGGATGACAATTAAGTGACTTCAATGAAAAATAAACAATGGCGGATGTGCGGAGCGGCACTATTCTATTTAAGTAACGGAGACGGATGGTCATAGAATCATAAACGTGCTTGTGCCCCATTCATCAAAAATAGGGACAGACTTGACATTTTAGACATTTTCCTCACGATGCTGTCACGGGAACTTCAATGTCCCATTGTTTTAACATCTTTTAATAGTTTTTTTTCTGCTTCAAAAAGCAATTTTACACAACAAGTACGCTATCATTCAACTCTCTCCAAACGTACTCTCTCTTCATATGTGTAAGTATATAAAGAGATGCGCTTGGGTCACCCTCCATGTGGACGTCTTTGTTTGTTGTGTTTTGTGCGCGAGTTCCACGCCATCAGTAACTTTTTCAGGGCAGACAATGGCTTGAACTGCGCAATTTGCGAATTTATGCAGTCTGGAGAAATCCCTGACTCATTAGATACACATTCTGTATCCCATGGAGCATCAATGCAGTCAGATCAAGTATCAAATTTTGAGGTGATGAATTATACATTGACAAGTACTTTGGCAATTACCCATCAAAGTCTCAATATCATCGGCGAACTTGCTGGGTAATTAGTAAGTTTGATGTCCGGATTACTCGTAAAACCACAGTAACGAACTTTCCTAATTAGATATATATCTTGATTGACTTGATGAAAGTTGAAACAACTTGCAATGAACATAAAGATATTAAGTTAAAACACAATTGAAAGTCATTTAGCATTTTCACTTCATGTAGTTACTAATTTGCCTATTTAACAAACTTATCTAATTAGAGATACATATCTGTATCTATATTGACTTAATCAAGATTTACGAAACTTGCTCTGTAAATTGCAGAAGCTATGATACTCAAAAATCTGTTTAGAATTTGTAGAACATCTAATTACTAATTTGCATATTAAACGTTCCCTAATTAGAGAAAGATACTGGATTGGCTTAATGAAAGTAAAAAAACGGGCTCTGTTACATTGAAGATACTGCGACAAAACATTATTGGAGTAATTTACAATTTTTACTTTAGCTAATGACTATTCTGCATGTTTAACGAACTTTCCTTATTAGAGATATATATCTTGATTGACTTGACCAAAATTGACGGATTGTGCTATGTACATTGTAGAAACTATCATTAAAAATTACCAAAGTTGATGTTGATTTTTTAGAACATCCAGTTACCAATCTGCATATTTAACGAACTTTACTAATTAGGAATATACCTTGACTACCATTATAGAAGTCGATGAAACTTGGTATGTACATTGTAGAAACCGTGATCAAATATTAATGAAAGTTGTCTAGCATTTTTATATCAGCAACTTAATAATTTGCATATTTTACTAACTTTCCCAATGAGGGACATGAGACTGGAGGACTCGTAAATGTTTATTAAACTTACTATGTATATTCATGAGACAGTTATGTTGTATAAGTGAAATATATTTTGCATTTTCATTTCATCTTATTTATAATTTGCATATCTAATGAGCTTTCACAGTTTGGCATATACAGCTTGAAGGACTTGACCAAAAGCAATTACGCTTGCTATATAAAGTGGTGATACAATGACAGCAGTCAATAAAGTTTAGCATTTATTTTCAGCTAATTACATATATGTGTACTTAATGACCTTTCAAATTAATCTGTGGCGAATGATGTTCATGATGTTGATCATAGCACATTCATTGAAATTGCAAACATGAGGCAGAAGTTTAAATTTAGAGACAAATGCAATATATAGTGAAAACGTGAGCATTTTCAGTGCATACCTGGTATTTGTCGGAGCCTCAGGTACAAAACGTATTTTATTTTTAACAATTATTCCCTATCATGAAACAAACTCGCGAAAGACATAACACATAGCAAAGACAAATTGTGAGCTTTCATATGGTATTTACAATTTGTCCTTCGTTGTACATCGGTCCATAGGTTCTGAATTATTTCATGTAAGCTCTTGTTTTTCTTTTCGTTAAAGTACAACAGTACAAAAGAGACAATTTTAGGTACTCCATTTCTGTCTGTTAAACTACTTAATTAAAAACTCTGGTTGGCTGTTGTCTATCCAACCACAACTCAAGGGCCATATATTGTAGCATTGCCTTAGTTTATTAGCGACGAAGTTACGTAACTGAGGAAGCTTATAGAGTTGGGAGAGGTGAAATTGACGTCATTTCCGTCAACAACTTCCGTAAAACTATTTTGTCACACCACGTGATCAGTGTTATTTAACGACTATATCATACCTCCACGGCATACCATTCACGTTGCACACTCACTATCAGCGAAAATACCAGATCGTGTTGAATTGACATTATAATTGAACTTAGAGCGTACGTGTGAGTGTATTGGCTTACATGAAAGTGCGATAGACAATGATGCATTTACGTTAGAACGTCCATGCTCGATCATATTGTTTTTGTTCTGTCAGTGTAAATTACGAGATTAATGGATGTTGACGGACAATATCATGCGTGCGTTTGGTCCTGACATGCATGTCGTTTCGATCTCCTTTTTACTGTGCAGGGGGAGAATGAATTACGTTCCTCATGGGTTTCAAATATGTCAAAAAAATACGAAGTTTTGAGTGGATTTACGATTTCGTTTGTAAAATTACGAGCGAAAATTTCAGCTTCCCATTTCATCGGCACAACCGTGCAAGAAACCTCAGTCTCCTACTACCTCCATGTTCACATGTTGTACCACACGAATATGAAAGGCGTGTGGAAATTTGCGTAGTGTTTTTTCTCATTTAATTTGGCAAATTATCAGCAAAAACCTCAATAATTGAAGTTAACCCTTTCTTCTCAATCGCTTCCTGGAGTTTCAAAGTCATACCAACGAAAATGAGTGAAAAATTTCGATGCAAAAATCGTGCATCGGCGAGAGTAATATGCGTAAGCTTAAAGAGACTGACAGTATTCATAGAGAAATAGCCCATGATTCGAGCTTGGTTTTCCTGTTTTTCGTTTAAATGTTGGCCAAATAGTCGCTTTTTAGCTGGTTTTGAAATTTTTAAAGCATCTAAAAATATTAAAATGACTTTTCATTAACAAACGAAATAAAAAGTAAGAAATTCAATTATTTATCTACAAAATAAAAATATTTTGGCAGGCTGAATCATGCAGCTAAAAAGTGAACAATCAATGTTTTGGACGAGTACAAACGTGTGAGTGATTTTTCGCGGGGATTCCCCGATCGACCGTTCATTGCTGTGGCGCTCGAATACGCAGTCAGTTTCTGTGAAACGGGATGAAATTTTCTTTCAGGCGAGGCGTTTCAAGTTACTCTTGAGAAAAGTTACTTATTTATCAGTTGTTGTTTTACTGTTTCATGCATGACACATCAGTGTTCGAAATAATCGGTGCCACCATCACCGAGAACTGTCAATCTGCCACCAAATTTTTTTTCTGGTGGTTTTTTTCTGCCACTAAATTTTGGGTCATCATGTCATCGATCCTACGGCTTGAAGGAAGGAACACTGAAGGAACACGCGTTGTCTGACGGCGGAAAAACTCATTAGCAAAACAAAAACAAAAACAAACTAATTGCGACATTTTGGCATGAATGAAAACATAGCGTGAATCCAAACTTGTGATTGGCTAATCTCCATATCGATGACAGCAGCTTTTGTACACTTGACATGTCACGCGATAGTGTAATTGCATCATGTGCTTGGTAAATGGATGCAAACTTATTTGAAGCCATGGATCTCGGCAATGCTTACTGTTCAACGTAAATCAACACCCTGTTGAAAAAGTACAAGTTTACATCGTAGTCGAAACGGGCTCAGTCGACCAAGGAGGCCACACATTGCAGCAAGGTTGTGCGTGAGATGCAGACAGTTTCAAATTACGTGACCTTGGTTGTTAGGGATCGACTCTCACTTACAGAAAACAAATCTGCACTGAAGAGTAACGAAAACGAAACTTGAATCTGCTCTCTTGACGAATGCATTTATCAAAATGAAACTTTGGAAGACTGCTGTGCTCAGTGAGCAAACCTGTAAACAGTTAAAAGGGTTGCAGATGTACATGTGCGTATGCATTGGAAGATAAACACTACTACTAGCAGAGCAGTTGTTTGTGATCTCAGCTTGATAATAAGAGCAGCAGCCAGCCATGCACATTGTAAATCACACAAGCTTATTACTCTTATGCAAAGATTTTTTATTTGGATTAGGTTGTGGAAAAATTCCAAATTCAAAGATGTTTTCGAGATGGCCAAATCTACAGAAAAGACTAAAGTATTCTCACATTTATTCTGCTACATTTCAGATTTGGTAATAGTCCTTCATTTTAACGAGATGTACATGTAGTTCATGTTTGAATCTGTTTTTTCCCTCTTTTAATTCACTTCATATGGGCCAAACTCTTGCTCTCTGTTACAAATTACAGGTACAGTTATAAGAAATTTAGGGCAAGTAATTTTTCCTTTCAGACAAGTAAAAATGAAATTCACGTGTTCCACGGTTAGTAAGTTTGAAATTTTTTTTTCGAGGCCTGCAGTATGGGTTGACTTTTTGTGACATGTACTCACCATATTTTCAAGAATTTATAAATTAGAATGAGTATGTGGCAATGACAAAATGTATTATACCGATCACATGATGTGTTACACTGCCACCAGATTTTTCATAATTGCCACCTGATTTTATATCCGGTGGCAAACTTTTGCCACTATAGAAATAAAAAAGTATTTCTATCCCTGCACATGTTTTTGATTCAATCACTTGTTGACCTGAAAAACAACGATATTTAGTACTCTTTTTCAACAGACTTTTAGTAAGTAGCCGCGGTACAGCTGTCAAATTTTGACACTCAAAATACTATCGTTTTCAAAGTACATTTTGAGTGAACTTTGTAAATGAACATTCTGAACCATCGTGTAATGTTATGCTTGGAATTTTGTTGCTTTTGAGGTTTATTCGTGGTTTTTTGTTTCTTTTCATCATCAAACATTGACAAGTAAGCTTGTAAAACTAGCCTTAAATCACTTAAATTAGAATTATGTGTTACTTTCTGGTTTTGTAACATGTAAAGAAATAAATAAGTTGATTTCTTTTGATCCTTTCCACTTATTGGTATTTTTTTCCTTGTTTAAAGTTACTAATATCCTTAACCTTTAGTCTCTACAATCTTAGAAAAAATGAAATGATTGATTTAATAAAAGAAGCTTATTGTGACACAGTTCAGTCATTTTCATAACTCTGGTTAAAAATTCAGTGAGCTATACTCATATCTTGGCAGTGCTGAACTCTTCTGTCATAGTATCTGCAATTGAAGAATTACTTCACATAGAATAATTTGTAAATGTAAATCAGTGCTGTTGAAGATTATTTAATTGTCAGGGTGTTGCCAAATCTTGTGTGTATATAAGTATGTCCGGTTCTGAGATGAGCTATATTGGCATACAAAAGGAATTTGTTGATAACTGACAATTTAATTAATACAGTCAATTTTGAAATTTACTCAAAACTTTTGACACTGAATTTGAAATTTTACTAAGAATTTTCGGTAGCTAGAGGGGAAACATACCAGTGTGATGGGCGGACCAGAAAGAAAGTCCATGGAAATCAAGCAGGTTGTTCTTACATGAACATTGCTGTTTGGTGTGTTGATTTGTTTCACACTATGCTAACATGTTTCAACACCCAAGGAAACATTTGTAACTTTATAGTCAATGCGACATATTAAGAAAATTATTTTAATTTTGTATCGGAATATCACAAAACAATATTGTGATCATCGCAGTCCAGCTAGCTGTTATGAGTAAGCATGTGTACTTGGCTTGACCGATCAAGTTTCTGCAAAAAATCATTTCACCATCAATGACAAGCTAAAGTGACGTCTTTAATAAATGTGTCCATTCAATATCCAAAGAAAATCAAGGCTATCAATGACGAGAAGAAAGTTTGTTTAGAATTATATTTTCGTTTTAAACTACAGTTCTTTGATGCAGTGTGGTCGTCTGGCAATCCACCATCACGGCAGATGTAGTGCATGCAATACACAGTCCACACTGTCCAATCATGCGTGCTTATTTTCCTGTTATAATTCAATTGAGTCAGAATTTTGTAGCAAGGAACATACAAAATCTTGCAGATAAATCAATTTGGATGATCTGTGTTGATCTATGCAAATTCCAAGTTTGGTGGACATGTGAAAATTATGGTTCTTGCCTTCATGTACAAGATGGCATGTTTACCAAGCTGGACGCTCACTGCTAAAAAAACGATAGATTTTATTACAGTTTCACATTTCAACCCTTCCTTTGCATCTTTCTCAGCAACATTCCCCCAACCCCTCTCCTTGCATCCCTACCGCTAAATGCACTGAGGAGCACAGTGTCATATCATTGACACTATTTTTTATACACAGGGCGTAGAGAGCGGTTTCAGTAAACTGATCATGAACCATTGGCTACAATGTCTTAATCTTTGATATGGAGAAAATTTCCCGAAAGCAAATTTTTGCAATTTTTTACAATGCTTCTTTAAAGTTAAAGTTTTCTTTTTTTGAGCAAAAACAAACAATTCAAGGAAACAAAATAACAGTACAATAGAATTTCCTGTCAATTAATATTGCCTTTATACACATGTAAACGAATATGTTTTCATTGAAGAAGCTTTTCAGTCATTGATATTAGTATTTTCCTATGACTATTGAGTATTTCATACAAAATGACCAAAATGTATTGTGTAATTCAGCTTCATCAAACAAAGCGAAAATGCATACACTATTACGTAGACTTCAAACTTCATCGGCTGTATTGTGTATTTGATATTTACAGGACACCAGATCTGGGATATGATTGGGAGACCAATTCTGGAAATGCATTCAATTATTTCACAGTGGGTGCTGCATGCTCTGAAGTGGAAATTGATTGCCTCACAGGTGATCATCGTGTCCTTCGAGCAGATATTGTAATGGACCTTGGTGAAAGTCTCAACCCGGCCATTGACATTGGACAGGTAGTGATGTATAAACAGATTGCTGACAGGGAGGAACATCCAAGTTTGCACACTTGCCGATATGTCATGTTTACTTTTTTGTTTTTTGTGCAGCGTATACAAGTTGTGGAGATTACATAGAAACTGACTCATTTGAGTATTTTGATAGATCACACAACAGAATCGCTAAATTACTTCACAAGTTGATGACAAGATTCACTATTTTTGCAAAAATAAATATCTAACGATAACTGAGTCATCCAGTGGTCAATGGTCTGTCTGAAAGCTTTGAATTTATGTAGAATAATCCTGCCGAACTATAATGTCTTCATTGGCGTTGTACTGTATTGCATATGTAAATTTTTGTTTTCTACGCTGTCAAGCTAACACACTGAACGTATTCTTTGTCGTTATATGATCGTGCGATGCATGGAAAGACAGGGCATTCAGAAAATGCTATACTTTCAACTTTTTTCATAACGTATGGCAGAAATGATGTAATAAAATTAAGTTGTTTATAAAATATCAGGGTGTATGTCCAAGTTCATTGTAAAGCTACAAATGTAGGTATATTCTAAGATGCGACCTCTGCTGTACGATGAACTTGGACGTAAATCCTGATATTTTGTTGAGAATGACCATATACAATATTATACAAACAGTGAAAGGGCGAACATGTTTAAACTGGCATTCAAATACACAAAAGCACACTCAAGCTCTATATATCCAAGTTTTGTTTAATGATGGCGCATTGTCAATTCTTCTCATTTACTGAAGCTCATTCTTATATTTCTGAAACTGGAAATTATTATTTCAATCCAAAGACAAAGAACAAATGTGTTAATTCAACTTCATCACCATGACTCATGATGTTTCATCACCAGATTGAAGGAGCATTTATGCAAGGATATGGAATGCTTACAATTGAGGATCATCGCTGGACCCCCAATGGTATGTTGCTGACCAGAGGTCCTGGTATGTACAAAATCCCAGGATTTGGAGATGTACCAACAGTGTTTAATGTATCTTTGCTTAGTAATGCTCCCAATAAGAGAGCTATCTACTCTTCTAAGGTGAGTTCCAAACATCAGATGGTTTACAATCAGTTACGTCAGCCATGCCGTTGACTGCCAATAGTATATTTGCCAATGTTATGTTCTTATTATTGTGTGTTTATATTATGTTTATGTGACATTAATAGCAATAGCTCTGATGCTCACAATAAAACAGATTTCAAAAATAATCTTACATGTAAAATAAAAAAACAATGATGAAGATAACATATTCCTTAGGTGTGCATTAACCTTGTTTTTGTTTTCTACACAGGCTGTTGGAGAGCCTCCACTCATGCTGGCGACATCAGTTTTCTTTGCCATCAAGGATGCAATAGCTTCTGCTCGGACTGATTCTGGCATCACCGGGACATTCAGGCTGGACAGTCCAGCCACTGCAGAAGCTATTCGCATGGCTTGCAAAGATCAGTTTACAGAAAAGGTAAAAATTGTACAAATGTGGATAGTTTGTATTATGTTTTGTGTTGATTAATTAGTTTTATATTAGTTAATTACACCATGGTCTAGTTAGCACATGTAACTGCCATTAATACATGTACGTACATTTCTTCATGTCTCGTTCATGTCGCTGTGCCAGTCTGGGTAAATTTCCAGCTGTTTCTCAGGCTTGTCAGGGCCAATTTTAATAAGGATCAGAGTATTTCCAATATTGTACTGTACTCTGCCGTGATAGGTCTGCATAGCTCAATAAAAATAATTTGACCAATGTACATTGACCCCATGGAGACTGCATTGCTTGAAATTTATCTCGTCATCGTAATGGCAATGCATCAGTCCTAAAAACATGTAATGGCACTGGACTTCAATACACTGGATCTACTCGCCCCAAATTATATGCATTTTAAGCTAACTGTACCGTTATATCATTTGACATGCCACTGCCTTAAAGGGGAGGCTGCACCCAACACAGCGTATTTTGCTCAAAATCATTTTGTGCAAATATTTATTCAATTTCAATTAATTTGTTAACCTAAGATTAAAATATTGGTTGGGTTCACCTTTAAGCTTGCCAAGCAGTCGTAAGTTGTGTGATAGTGAAGTGTTCATTTATGCAAATGAATGCAAACCATCCGATTCCTGGCTTGTCTCTTCAAGATTTCTAAGAAATTGAACTCCAGTCTGGCTTGGTCAAATTTTCTGAAATATTTACATCTTCTTTACACGCTATTTAACAAAACGACTATTTTGTTTGGCAGTAAAGTTCTTACACTTTGAATAATAGGCATTTTAATTTTGCTAATCATGTTTTTAAATACATTTTCAGTGTTAGTCTTTCAATCCATGCCATTTTAGAATGAGGATAGATAATGCAAAATAACTGTAATGTTACGTTTCTGAAAATAGTATGAAGTTTTTCACTTAACTTAATTGTTAGCATTAAAACCAAAATTGAGATTTTCTTACCCCAAAAATACACCTCCTTCATTCTTCGAGTAAACTATTGCAACCATACTAAACTTTAGGTTTTCTTTTTTTTGCAAATATATAGTATGAAGGGTTTTCTTTTCATCTTTGATGAGGGATATTCCTTTGAAAAAACTGTGTTGGCAACGTGCAGCTCCACCTTAAATGGGTAACTAACCTCAGATATATATTTCACATAAACATTCGGTGATGATGCAAGAAGATCATATACTGTGGAATACTCAGCTCTGCTCCCCTGCCCCCACTCCACATCACTTTACTTCACGGAGACAGATAATAAATCATTTAAATCTAAAAGCTCTTTTTTTCATTTTTCCTCCAGTTTCCACCAGCAGAACCAGGAACATTCACACCTTGGTTTGTTAGAATTTGAGTATCTACCGAAACAGCGTACACGGCATGAAAGGATAGGTTAACACAGGCACGTAAAGTCCAAGAGAGAAAGTATGATGATGAATTTAATTCGCTTGCATCTGTTCTTGCCTAAACCAATCTGGAATACTTTCACAGATTTAAAAATCAAAGCAAAATACAGACCTACATTTCAAGTAACCACATGAACGAAGTTGCTCCGAGTTTTACCCGTGTACGTGATATGATTTGGTCAAACTTTATTGGCCGTACCTGTTTACAGGGAAATGGGATGGAGGGCCCACGGTTGACCAATTAAATTTGCTGCAAAGTGTAGTACAATTAACCTGTTAATGAAATGTTTTTTCGCTCTGTATATCACTGTTACTGCCTCAAAGCAGCAGCCAACATTGATTTTTGTATGTTTACAGCAGGCACGCTTTCAAAATCATGAAAATTCTTTCAAAACAGTCAAATTCAGTCATGGTTGTCTTCCAGTGGTAAGACACAAGGATTTTCAGAATGTTTCTAAATCTTATTGTCCAGGATCTAATATGACTTTCTGTCCAGTTGATTTTTCAGGTATATTTCTATGAAATAGCATTAATACCTGAAGAAGATAGTGTTGGAATGTCTTAA
>LD363312.1:119922-131980 GCA_001465055.1 Ptychodera flava
GATGGGAACTCCCAAAAGAATGATGGTAAAAAAGCTTGTCTTAAATTATGAAATACAGGGCAAACTAAACAGAAGTGAAATTCAGTTTCCACCTGATTTAATTTACTAGTCAATAATGAGTCTAGCCGATCCTCACCAATGAACGGTGAGTTTGGTTGAATCTCACTTGTAAAATTTCCATTCTGACTAGGCTTGGTGAGAATTTCCAGTCTCACAGGTGAAAATCTGTTACTATCCTTGATTCTCACCAAGGAGTGCATTTCTCGCTGCCCACCGATGAGAATTTAAAATGTCTCACTGACAGCAGTGAGAATAACAAGAGATTCTCACCAATTGCGAGAAAGCGTCACTGTGTCGCTCCAGTCTCGCTATATATTCCTATACGAGTTTGAAATATTGTAAAACTAGAAAGCAAGAAAAATAGTTTTTACTCGAAACTATGACTAGTGTTCGAAGAGAGAAGCATATCCGGATCAAGCGGATTTTGAGAAGAAGTCCTGTTGTAACCTTGCAACGTTTCGTCGGAATTAGTTAGATAATTAGGATTTCTTTCTTATTAAGCAAAACTGTGACTAGATTAAGTGTTTGTTTTCCTATACACATTTTGAGAAAGACAAACAATAGTCAACATACAGTAATGAAATTTGCTTGATTTCGACAGAGACTTCTTTAAAGATCAATAAGCTGTAACTTTGGTCATTTTTTAAATAATGTTTGTTCTGTGTATCATCTGCAGTTTCTGGTTTGAATCCTTGATCCGTGGAGAAATTCCTTATATTTAGCTCATAAATATACCCTATATGAGTATAATCTGCATTGTTGTTTAAATTTTGTATTCCGGTCCGGACTAGAATACATTTATCAACAATGACAATGGTCATTTCACATATACAGGCCGTGTTGGCAAGCAAGACACCGGGCATTGGTCATGATGATCGGATTATAGTAAAATTCTGTAGTTGATACATTGAAACAGAGGGTAGTGAAATATTAGTCAAAAGTTACAGCTAATGTCCCTTTAAGCTAATTGATAGAACGCAAATTTGGGACCCATCTTGTTTGTAAACTATTGGGGTAGGGTACCTGTCTATTTTTGTTTGTTTGTTTTTGTATTTTGGTATTTCTCACTTCTGTAGTTTTTGTAATATTTAATATCCTCTCAATTTATAATTACCAGTAAGAACTGCGCGTATATTAGCGGAATACTGATTTCCATTGTTCCTTATCGATGACGTACTGCGGGGGGGGGGCGCATTAAATATTTACGTCAAAAGTAAGTTTTTACGAATCCTCATTCACTACATTCGGTGCATTCTTTAGATGATCTTGATCATCCAACTCGAACAATAGCCGATTTTTAAAAAATTATTGTGCATATTAAAAGTTACAGGAATTTCAATCATATTTCTCTCTTTCAAACTGCAGGTTTCATCCCTCTTAGAGAGAGGGGATCGTCGGAGCTGTGCTTAAAGGTCGTATGTGGCCCATACGACCAATGGACGTAAACACCGTATCCAAGGTACGATGGCGATTGATGAAAGTTAAACCATGTTTGTCATAATGTACGTCGTGAAATTTGAATGATAAGGTTAAGGAAACGTGATTTGAAATTGATATGGACTGAGTCTCTTTCAATTATTTAACGTGTTGACTTTACTTATTCAGTCCTCAGACTTGTCCTCCTACTTGTTCCAAGCGCGTTATATAGAATTGTGAGTTGTTATCACGTCTCGGCCAATCACAACGCCTTATTTTTGCAATCAATACACTGGCAAGATACGATACACAATCATAACGACAATTAAGTCTTTATTTTAACGCAAAGAAACGATTAAAATGATCTCGTAAAGGTGTCACAATTCACTTTACAACGAGGGCCAATCCGCTTGTGCGGATTTCTTGTTTACAAACAATGGTTTTCATACATGATATCTAGATGCGTCAAGTCAACATAGCGGCAACATTTAAATTTTACGACATTCATTGTTAACAAACATGTTTTAATTTCCATCAATCGCTAATGTATCCTAGATACAGTGTTTACATCGGACGTTAGGGTCTCTGGCAACCTTTGAGCAGAGTTCCGACGACTGCCTCCCTTTAAAGAGCGAAAAAATCAAAATTCCTCTGTTCCAGATGTCATGCATTCTCCGACAAGAACTTGTCGTTTATGTATGAAATTGGAAGAAAATATCAGTTTCATCACAATTCATTTATATATATATATATATATATATATATATATATATATATATATATATATATATATATATATATATAAGATATGAATATAGTAATATGTTTATTTATTATTTATTACCCCTATTACCATGCTTGGTTTGCCATATGGGGCAATACACGCTAGTTAAAATTGACCACAGAGAGGCAACAAGTATCAAAATGCCTGATGTTAACATCTCTTTCCTTGTTGAGCTCCTAAAAGTCAATACGTTAAAAACTTTATAAATCCGATGACAGTTTTGCTTAAGGTAAAGTGCGACGAATTCGGACGCGCACACGCTTTAGAACGTTTCTGCGCAGATTTAACTCTAGCCAGCCGCAAATGGGTTATTTTGTAGCGCATGTATTTAACATCACCTGTCATTGTTGAAATTGCGCTTTTACCTAATTTTTGACCCAGTCTCTCAGAAATACATGTGACCTATAACCTTGTCATATTTTGACCCCCAAGGAAGCTGGTTTTTAGTCAATATGAGCGAAAAATTAACATTTCTTTCCCATTTACATGGCTCATATTACCCATTCACCTGGAGATATTGTAAAAAGTAGCGTGGTGACACCCTTTTTTTTAAAAGTGTAAACTGAATGGTATTATGTCAGGGTTTTATTCGCCACGTTTGGTAAAAATAACACCATTCAAAGCGACAGGAAGAAAGTTCGAAAATTATGTAGTGATATAATTTCGATATCGTCATTTTGTAATCGATACTTATGTTAAAATTTCTTTACAAACATCATGAAAACTATACATTCGATAGATATGGATCTTAAGTCTTGGTATTTATTAAAATTAACTCATTTGCTAAGCGTTTTATAATTGCTTTCTTTAGTTAAAGTGAATTGTATCATTTTTATTTATTTCTAACGACGTCATTTTAACGTCCGTTTCCATGGAAACGAGCGCGGTGACCCCCATTTTTTATTTCATTTTTGCACTTGCACAACTTCCAAGAATATTTGTGCAAAGTTTCAAGAAAATGACACCACAACCTAATTTTGACGTAATTCGTAGTACTTCACCTTAAAAGGAAAGAATTTATGATATTCTGATGTTACTTCCGGCGAATAATTAAGAAATACTGCAGAAATTGTTTTCAAATCCACTTGTCCTAGATGCCCTAATTTCTTCGGATACTAACTGGCCTTGGTATAATGGATATCCACTCGGATCTCTAAACTTGTAATGCTTTTTTTTTTTCATTTACAGGGGTCATTGTACTCCCTACCTCGACCTATTTTTTACAATTTAGAGCTATACAGAAGATATAAAGTTAGTCCGGAGAGGCAGAGCACTGAAAAATAACCAATGCCAACATCTGTTTTCTTGTCCTGCAGGTTATAGAGAATTATAAACACTTGTGTAGTAGATTTATGGGGTTGTACAATGGTCCGCTTCAGCTTAGGAACTAAAGTGCTTTGATACAGACTTTCACTGACGGCGCTGACACGGACCATGCAAATGACATGTTTCCCAGGGTCACCTATTCCTCACTTCTTTTCATACAACATACCGGGGACGAGACGCCATTAAGCCACTGTGCTTACCGAAGCAGGGTAGCAAGTGATAGAGCGATCGCTTTCGCCAAGAGTGAAAGCAAGACCAGGGCGAACTCCTCTGATCAGGATATTGACGTCGAAAAATGGAAGTCTCCAAATTTGCTGTCGGCGTCGTCCTGATTTTTTCTGTCGTCGGTAAGTGATTTCTTCTGTATGTGTCTTTCGCTGCCTAGTCTCTCTGTAAAAATATGGCCGTTCTGAGACACTCTGGGCGCAAGGCTGCATTGACATTCAAAAATCAAGTGTTGCCTGTGGAATTGCTGCTACTGACAACGACACCGGATTCTGAATAACAACAGCTCGTACACACAAATCTTGGCAAATCCTGGCATTGAAGGAGATACGAGTTCTCATCGAGTCAATAGTCTTTATTCCGCTATACGTCAGGTTTCAAAGAGCGACTAACCAAACTATGCAAATATGTGATATTTCTCCAACCGGGGCCCAGGGCCAATGCAATACCCTCTAAACCAAGCAAATGTGTTCGCCACGTCTTCCCATTTCAGTAACTCTGACCAGGTGAATTCGTAAACATGTATGAACAAATGCAGCAGAAGGCGGGAACAACACTTCTCGGCATTGAGTGTGACTTAGTGAAAAGCGCTGGCATAAAGTTACGTTGTGATTTGTTCTTGGAGTTTTTAACTTAAAGACAGAAATCGATCCTAAAGTCCCTGTGAAAGGAATAGTCTTAGATAAGGTAAAATATCGAACGGGATCTTCAAGTATGTCGGCCAACGGCAATATTCATGGGGTAATAATTTCCCTTCAGCCAAACCGCCTCAATAACTATGTCGGCGTCAGTTTCTTTCCGTTGGCGACAGAGTTTGAAATTGTACTGAACTTTACTCGACGAAAATAGTACTCTTAATGTAAAAAGTGGGTATCTGGATGCGATGTATCATTCATTCTCTCGCTCTTTTTAAAGACAGGCGAAAGGGCAAGCTAACCTTGCTTTGTCAGAGTGTTAAAGGGGTCAACACATTGTACTAGTCGGAGAGCTGTGCATTCAGGCCAACAAATAAAGGTATTGATGGAATTTTCTTGAAAGTGAATGGATGACATCACTGAGGGTGTTTACAAACGCGGTGATACCAGCCTTATACAATTACGTTCAACTCGGGCCACATATACAGTAAATGTGTCTCCAACAAAGTGGTTAAAAGGGGTGCCTCGATGCATTCAAGTCATGTTTTAAACGTATCGTTGGTCCGTGAAGTGAATATTGCCTATTTTCAGAGGCCCCGTACATTAAGGATCACCAAAGTGACCCAGGAACCGATTTAGACTCAAAAGACTACCAAAGCAGGCGATTGTAACGATTGAAGCCTAAAACGCCCCAGATAGGTGTTCGTATGAATTCTTTTCTCGTTATTCACTGAACCGTATGTCGCCTGCATGCTCACTGTGCGGTCCGTATCTAACAACATGTCAAAGTCAGGGTTGAATCTTAAAGGTCAACGTTTCGTTAAACTTGAAGAAGATACGTTGCCGAATCAAGCTCACGCTCTAGCAATATGCCGTAAAAGTTTTTCGTCGTTCCCTCTTTGGAACGTCGAATTTTTTCAATCATACTAAACTAGTTTTCGACATCACAACATTGGTGACGGTGCTCGCAAAAACTAGAACAACTATGAATACCGTGTAAGTCTTACCCTTGATGCCAAACTGTGCTAGACTGAAAGTTTGCATCACTTGAAAACAATACAATGTTATCTTTGTATAACTGTGACTTACATGTACATTTGTAATTGTGGCAGTACTGATTATCGAACTAATCACAACAACGGAATTACCAAAACATGCACCTTTAATACATTTCATATGAGCAAAATGTTAAGTTATAAATATTCAAAAAGGTCAAAGACAGTAGCTCTTTCATCAGGGGGATGAAGTAGTGTACCTGAAAATACCCCGTTATGTTAACGAAACACAAACTTGACTAAACGCCTTTAACAATAAAGCATTATCTTGTTTGCCGTTACTGCTGAGTGCAAAGGACGACAAGAAACGCGCCGTCGACGAGTACATACTGAAACAAAGGTCCACGTAGCGTAACCGTGAGTAGTAAATACGAGTTCCGTTATGTAACTTGTTTGCAAACCACTAGCTTCTGTCTGGAAAGTTCTTTTGTACATCATTACTTATCTCTTCATGTCACCATAAACGTGAGGAATAGATATTTATAATTCTTGGCATGTCAGTAAATACAATATTGGCAAAAAACTCTGCTTTTATATAAGCTTATTTGTTTCTAAATCTACCCGTCGATGGCTCGTTTCATACCATACTTTTCATAATTCTATGAGACGCATTCAGCGTTAATCACTAACAAGGAAATGCTATGTTCTCATAGCTTCTTAGTTAAGTATTTTCAGGTACAACAAACTTTTCTCTCATGAAAATAACTATACTTTCTTATTTTTCTCGCTATGTTATGCTGAACTTATAAATTATTAGCCTTGCAAACACCTTGCATAATCTACAATAGGCAATATTATTGTTGACTTTGAATTCGAGTCCGGGCTGAAATTCAGTTGTTGACGAGTTGAACTAAATGCACATAACATGGCTTTGGGAGTAGAACAAGAAGCAGTATTTAAATAAAACGAAGGAAAACACGGGAAAGCACATTAAAAGTTACAGTTTACGAAGCTTAAGCGAAATGACACAGGTACCTTTTTTCAGACGAAGGTCATTGCTTTTTGCACCGGCGAAGAGGGCAGTTCAGTACCGACTTTGGACTTGGAGGTCAATACCTCAACCTTTACCAACGAGAGGGTATTTAATTATACCATTGTCAAATTCCCCTAAGCCGATCAGCAAATCTCTATTCTCCTTCGTTTGTTCATTTTTTTAATTGGAAAGCAGTGGGCAAGGTTGTCTTGTTGTCAGGCTGTGATGAAATCTTGGTTGTACAGGCCTGGTTGATATTTATATGTCTGCAAAGCCGAATGTATTGGAGAATGTTATTCCCATTTGCTTCATCGTGACGTAACATACGTAATATTAGTCTCCCTTGTTATCCAAAGTGCGACGAATTCATCAAGATTGTTTATTTTTCATCACATATTAAAGAATATTTTGTCGTTCAGACCAATGTCGTTTTCGCCTCATATGTTATCGCCCAGGAAACAAATTTATCATTCCCTTCGTTTCGAGTTAGGGTCTCAAGCAGTAACCGTACAAAGATTTATTTTCATTGTCATAATATTATATCAATTCATATTATTATTGCCGGGGGGTCTGTCGGCCGTTTGGTCACATGTCTGATGCTGTCTCCTCCCGTTCCATCGTTTTTGTCGAAAGACTGACACGCGGTAGATGTATCCTTGCAGAAAGGCCGGCTGTTGACCCACGTCTCTAATAGTGGAGCCGAATGCACTGCGTAATTACAACAGTATAGCTAAGCGACATCAATTATTAATGGAGGCTATTACGAACACGGATAATAGAGCAGAGGTACCAAACTGATGGAAAAATTTTAAGACGATCGTTATGTACCGGAGAAAATTATCTTGTGCATTATTGAAAGAGAAATTGGCCATCTAAAAGGACAATATGTATACCATTTTTATAGTATTTTTATTCCTAAAACACATCTGTATCATTATACTTCTCCCCAAAGTGTGTTTAAATACGAAATATGTAACGTCCTGTCGGTAAAATTTCAGAATAAAATTTCTTCTTTCAAATAAGTTTTAGTGAAACACAAAGGCAACGCCTAATTCCGTGAAATCTGAGAAATCATTACAGACAGGTGAATGAAAACGACTCAGCAGCGGATAAAACATCTGTTCATTCAGTGTAGTCAGCTTAAGTGTGCCGTCCGGAGTTTGACGCCACTCCCTATTCAGCTAAACTATCACTGTGTAGTTAATTGTGTTAATGCACTCTGATGACAGAACGTACATACGTCACAGTTCGAAAAACTTCGTCGACATATCACCGCCTGAACAGTAGACGGGTAGTTCTGCAAGTTGTTTACTTTCTGACCTGGTTGATAAAAGACGCTTTCGGTAGGTATAGACTGGCCTCCAGTCGCCTGGCTTTTTCCTCGGCAGCTGATTTACTAGCTAGCCAAGCGTTCATCCAACGATCTACGCAATAGCCTACCATTAGCCTACCGGTCTGCTAGTGTTTAGTCCTTCAATTTATTGTATTTTTTACTACTTATATGCCCATAGACTTGGAGCAAGTCTGGGTAGGTACTGTCATGGCCTTATCACTGGCTTAGAAAAGACCCGTGTCTCCAACCGGATAGTGTATTCACGACAAAACACCCACTGAGTCAGTCGAGACGTAACTGAACTTCCCAACGGAACTTTCGGCTGCATGAACAATTGCTGAAATCCATAGAATCGATGTTCAACTGTCTAAATACAGGAAAAATTGCCTCTCATTTCCATTAATTATTACGAAAATCCGTACGAAATGAAGCGTGGTAACTTAGTAAGTCACGTATTGGCTTTAGGGTTTGGATAATGAGGGACCCGCCGACAGACAAGGGGTAGCTTAATTAGGTCTGCAGGCAGAATGTCTGCAACATCGTTTTGTCAGAAAGCTGAAAAACAGTCTGTGCTCAAATAAATGGCTCGTAATTCATGCCTCTTGCTCTCTCGCAGAAAATGTACTTGAATAGCCACTAATTTACCTAGAAAAATCCTGACTACTACTACTTCCGAGAAACAAAATATACGAAGAGAAAACGAATGACAGTAAATTGTCAAAGAGGTTCTGTGCGATTGGCATCCCAGTTGACGCCCCGTGCACGTAATCCACGTCCGTACGCGCAATTCTCTGGCGTGCAATGTTATGCGTGACCAGTGGATAACCTTGAAGGCATGCACAATAGCTGTGTCTGAGCGCCATTTACATTTACACTGCAGCTGACGTTTTTTGATAATGACAGAGAAAGGTTTTCCCATCAAGAAACATAACTTTTCAAAATAGACATATGCTTTTTGAGTTGTTGAGGAAGGTTCCCGTGAAACATAAGGCTTAAGGTCAATTATTTAAGCAATAAAGCACACTCAACGACGGTATACCACGAGATTTTGATCAATTCACGACAAATTTGCACGAGCGATAGCGAGTGCATATATGAAACGAACTGGTAAAAACCGAGTGGTGTACCGTCGCTTGGTGTATTGCTATAATATAGTAACAGTATACTGAAATTCTGGCGTGGAACGTCCGAAAAAGAGTTTGCTCTTGTCGAGAGCGCGCGTGTATGCCAACCGTGGTATATCGCGAATGTACCACGGTTCTTTTCACGCCTCGCCCTATCAGATCGCTGTATTTGCGCCATCAATATACTGGTATTGTGGATATACCGACGACTAACACAGTTTCTATTGCAAACGACTCACAATCCCCGAACATCAGGTATCTTTACAAAAGGAACACTATACAATACTCTCCCTTCATTTTTAATCACAAGCATGCAGTTGACAGTACACAGACCAAGAGAGTTATTAAATTTTATGACCTACATAAGGTCTGTCAATTCCTCGGCCAACCAAAGGACAAAAAAGCAAGTACAAAGGAAGTCAAAGATACTGGCGATGCTTGAATGGTGATTCGGTTTTTGTAATGGCAAGATACATAATTACTTGAACCATGTCAAAGAGAGAGGACAAACACGTTTAAAAGAAGACTAATACTAGTAAAATCATGAACATGAATAAGTTTCTGGTCAAAACAAACGCAGAAAAAATACATTTCTACACTGAAATCTGGCTTACAGTTGTATGCCCTGCAGCATGTTCTGCAACATCTCTCAGCGATCGCTCACGCATCAAACAAGATCGTCTTCTCCTGAGAAGTATGACCGGCATGAAAGCGCTCCCCGACCCTGTGTGCATTTTTAGCTCACGTGTTCACACTCGTGAGCTAATGCCATAGCGATGTCTGTCCGTCTGTCTGTCTGTTTACACTATAACTCAAAAACGCCTGAACAGATTCAAGTCAGATTTGGTAGACAGGTACCGTATGCTACTTGCAAGAACTGATTAAATTTTGGTTAGTGTGGCTTGCATATTAATGAAGTTACGCAACATCATTTTTTTCATATAATGGTTTTCCTATGAAGACAGTAATGACAGTGTCGACATATATCAAGAAATACTGCAAAAAAATTCATGAAACTTTTCACAGATGACAATCTCAGAACATGATGATGACACTGTGAGTGTCATGTCAATTATCTGCTCATTTGCATATTTAACGAACTTTTGTAATTAGTGACGTAACTCTGAAATTCCTGCACCAAATTTGATGATACGTGTAACAAATATTGATCTGATCCTAATTTAATTTGCATATTTAATGAACTTTCTTATCAGGGATATATGTCTTGATTGACACGACCAAAGTTGGCAAACTTTCTATGTACATTAAAGATATTATGATGCAACATTATTGAAAGTCATTAAGCATTGTTACTTCGGCCAATTCCTAATTTGCATATTTAACGAACTTTCCTAATGAAGGATATATCTTGATCGACTTGACCAAAGCTGACGAAACTTCGATACAACACTATTCACAGTCATTAAGCATTTTTTATTTCAGCTAATTTATAATTTGCATATTTAATGAACTTTCCTTAATAGGGATCTATACCGGGATTTTCTTCATCAAAATTGGCAAAACATGCCATGTAAATTGATGATACCATGTTAAAACAATATCGAAAGTAATTTCGAAATTTCATATCAGCTAATTTATAATGTGCATATCTAATGAGCTTTCACAGTTTGGCATATATTGCTTGAAGAACCTGACCAAAGGCAATTACACTAGCTATATAAAGTGGTGATACAATGAAAGCAGTCAAAGAAATTTAGTATTTTTGTTTCAGCTATTTACATATTTCTATTCTTAGTGACCTTTAGAATTAATCTGTTTTGAATATTGTTCATGATGTTGATCATAACAATTTCAATGAAGTTGCAAACATGTGGCAAAAGTTTAAATTTATACACAACTGCAATATATTATGAAACAAATGAGCATTTTCAGTTCATATCTGGTTTTATTATTGGTATAATCACTGTCGTCGCCAATGATTTTTGAAAATGTTGACATTACATGATGAATACATTTACATCTTCATGAATTTAAGTGTAAATTTAGCGACCTGTTTGTTAGTATATCGATTTACCAAACTCAGTATCCGTCAAAGAAACGACACATAAGTTTGTAAATATATCGGAACATTCGCTAAAAAGTAGATGCTATTAAGGTAGAACGCGCCTCGGGGACAGACATTCGGACTCTCAAACTTTTACAATTCTCTTCTGATATACCACATGTGGGGTTCATTTCGAAGCTCTTGGTCAAAGTAAACTTTTCCATGGCTTATTTGTTCTCCATAGAGTTAACACAGGGATGGCGGCCATTTTGAATTTCAAATATCGAGAAATTACAAGTTATTTGTCTCTCTTGTACCAAAGTTAGTATGGTGACCCCTGTTTTTTATTCTTGCTTTGGTAAGAGAATGGTAGAAAGTTTCACCTGAGGAAAGTTTGAGCAAAACTTTAAGTCTTTCACTTTCGAGGTGCATATTACCTTAATTAGCTAACGTATTCATCTTAAAGGAAAGCGGTCATCTGAAATGCGTATGTGCAACTTTCTTGTTTATAAAAAATGTATTTCATGAACTATATATCGATGCATCATGTTATCATAGCTGCAACATTTAAATTTTACGATGTACATTATGGTAAATATGTTTTAACTTTCATTAATCGTCAACGTACCTTGGAAACAATATTTACATCGGTCGTCACGGTAGGGTCCCTTAATTTGAACGCAATGCCGACGACTGCTTACCGAAAGAATGTGAGTATATTTGTGAATCAATGAACCCGACATTTGAGTTCATTTTTAGAAGTCTTCTTCAATATTTCCACAGGGGCGCTCGGCAAGACTATCGAGAAAATCCAGATTGAAGAACAAAGCAAAATTTACGAAGACGTGTTCAGATATTATCATCGTTTGGTAGCTCCGGTGAGAGCTCATCCTCATAACACCGAGGCAACGGCACCTGTTACCGTCGATTTGAGACTAGTCATCCAAAAAATACTTGACGTGGTAAGCTATGATATTTATGTGTAAAATATATATATATATATATATATATATATATATATATATATATATATATATATATATATATATATATATATATATATATATATATATATATATATACAGATATAGAGCAGACACACAAAAATAATGCGCACATGTG